>JAODAL010082131.1:0-11679 GCA_025379985.1 Phyllomedusa bahiana
CAAAACAAAAACGCTTAATTCCCCCTGGATGAAAATTGCGCCAAAGAATGAGCCCACAAAATAGTATCTTTGTAGCGGGTTAAAAATGCGTGTTTTCTATCCACACAACAAGAGATACAGTTGTAATTAACCTTTGCTTGTGAATTAGGATACAGGAAAAATTTATATATTTTGGCATTGAAAAAGACGGTTTTATTTTTGTCAGCACACCAGCAAAAAATGCTTAATTAACCCTGGATGTAAATTGCGCCAAAGAATTGAGCAGCAAAAATGAAGTGGATTTGTATTGTAAAACGATGTTTTTTTAAAATGAGTACAACGGGAAAACTGGCTTAGATCCCACTTGGTATTGAATGTATATGCAGCTGCAGTGGACCACACTGGATTCAGATCCAATACCCCAAAAAATTAGAAATAGAACATTAAGAGAACAGTCTCTGAGACAAGCTGAGACCCCCCACAGAAATCGCTATATAAAATCAATTCTTCAGCAAGAGCTATCAGCTGCGGCAGCACCTTCCCTGATCAGTACAGTGAAGGAGTGTGAGCTCCCAGCGTCGCGCCCGACTTTATAGTCGGTGACGTCACAGAATCCCGCCGGTCTTGATTGGCTTCATCTCTGCACATGTCATGCAGGCTATGCCCTTCTTCCTCCCAGAGTTCTTTGCCCCATGTAGCGCCATGTGCTCACAGCCATTTTATCAATCAAAAGCACATTTCGTTCACCCGAAGTACCCCAAAGTTCGACTTCGTTCTGAACCCAAGTTTTCCTGAAATTCTAAACGAATTCCACTTCGTTAGAATCGATTCGCCCATCTCTAGTCACGGTGGAACAACGTCAGCGACGTGACAGCAGTAGAGTGCCAAGTAGCCGTAGCAGTAGCAGCAGCAGCAGGCAAGGTGGCAGAAACAATGGCTGACCTCTGGCAATCTTTATTTACCACCTCACCAGGCATGCAATGAAGGGCACACATCCAACACACAGAGACCAGTTTTAAGATCTTTGGTGAGACTATCTGCGTCTCAACACCGATGTTTTTGGATGTTTTCCCGGACCCAATAAACTTCTGGGTATCCAAAATGGACGAATGGTCCGAGCTCGCTCGCCACCCCATAGAGGTGTTGTCCTGCCCAGCAGCCAGCGTCATATCTGAGCGGACCTTCAGCACAGTGGAGGAGCCCATTACAGACAAACGCATCCGGCTTTCCACAGATAATGTGGATCGTTTGACTTTCATCAAGATGAATCAGGCATGGATCTCTGATATGTTGTGGCCCCAATTGCCGAGGTCACCGATTATTTTGCGGTCTACTTCACATTCCTCTTCAAACAGAAATGGCCCTCTTGAAAACTTTTTTTTAAAAAATGATCATTCTTTACTGCAATTTTTATTCTCTTTTCCAACGCTCATTTTGCTGGTTTTGCTGTGAGGAACTGTAAAAGACAGCAAGGTTTCATGACATCGTATTCCATTTACTCACTTTATCTTTAGAAGTTTTCGCATTGTCAATGGTTTTGTGGTCATTTTGCTGTGAGATACAGCTATAATTTGGTCCTTTGGAACAGAAATGTGGTTTCTAAGGGAATTTCCCATCACAATTTTTAATAGTGGCTGAGAAGTCATATTTAAAATTTTTTTGGGGGTCATGTTGCTGTGAGAAAACAGAATAATCATGGTCCTTTGGAACAGTACTGTGGCTTCTAAGTGGCTTTTCTCCCTTACAATTTTTAACAGTGGCTGAGAAGTCATTTTTATAATTTTTTGGGTCATGCTGTTTTGAAATGCAGCAATACTACAGGTCCTATTATAAAAAAATGTTGTTTCTAACAGACATTTGTTTTCTTTCACAATTGTCAAAATTGGCTCATGGGTCATTGTTTTTGAATTTTTTGGGGGCTTTTTTGTTGTGACATGCAGCTATACTACAGGTCCTATTATAAAAAAAATGTTGTTTCTAACAGGACATTTGTTCTTCACAATTGTCAAGAGTGGCTCAAGGGTGATGTTGCTGTCAGAAAAGGAATGGGTAGGAACACTGTTAATGGACACATATTGCAAAATGACTTGTTTTTGCAAGATCTTTAACATAGCTATCAATCCCTGTATTGAGACAACCATTTAATACAGTTAAAAAAGAGAAACAAAGACTGGGGGATTCCATCCTATTTTAAAAATGTGTTTTCTAGAATTAAACTACTAAACTTGCATGTACAAAATAGCTGGTAAAAAAATTCCTCTGAATTGTACAAGGGACGTACAGGAAGACTTGACCAAATGAGGTTATTCAGAGGACATGGAGTATGGAGCACGGACAGAAAAAAAAAGCACAGAGAAAATTTTCCCTCCAGCACGTTGAGTAAAATGAGAAAAAGAATGCCAAGAAAAAGGGGCACCTGGGTGGAAAACAGGAGCGTTAACCACCAGTATTTCCAAGTGAACTCAATTGGTCCGCACTCATACGGAGGGGCAAGCGCTACCCAGGTCTGACTGTGTACTGAGGAAGGCTGGGGGTCTTACCTCACACTTCCGCTTCCCCCACCTGCTTCAGCACGACTGTTTTCGTTGCTGCGTCATAAGGCATTTATACCGTTTTAATAGATGACGGACGCCACCCTGGGCTCTCACCGCACCCACTGTAAGTCTGGCAGCTGGATTTCCCGTGTTAACAGATGGCTGACGGCAGCACGGGCTCTCACCGTTAGGGGTAATCAGGAGAGCTTCAAATTTTTCTAAAAAATCAGATTTTGAAAAAGTTGATTTCTGTGAGGTTAAGTAGTGTCAAAAAGGGGTCTAGGGCTGGACAAAAATTGCACAATTTGAGGCTTAAAGTTTTCTGGGGCTGGAGTCACTATGGGGTCGCATCATTTGATCTCCGGGGGAGTCTGTCCCTAATCAATAAGAAGGATTTGGAGGAAAAATGAAACCATTGAATTGATTGGCTGAATCAGTCTCAGAAGCCAGGAGGGCAAATGTTCTTCTCAACAAAAGAAGTGTTTTGGGGATGATTAGGACATTTGTATTACTTAGGGGGTGTGGGACAAATTTTAACACATCTACACGTGTAAAAAATACCTTTAAAAACTGCAGGGGGGTGATGTTGTATGTTATCACACTTGAAAAAAAAGCAAAATGGTAATAATGTAAAACTATAAATAAAACTTCCCTAAAAATTCCTGTAAAAAAAAGTCAGTTACCAAAAAAATATACTAAATGAAGTCACTGTACAAAATAGCATAGTGTCACTTTGTGATCTGTGGGTCAAACATTTAGGGGTCATGCTGTGGCCCAGGACAGGGATAGTCTATGCCCATGGAAAAATAAAATGGTGGTTGAAAGACTCCCTTTTTCCCCACTTTTTAAATGTGGGGGTCATGCAGGTTTGGGGCTCATGCTGTGGCCCAGGACAGGTATAGTCAATGTCCAGTGAAACTAAAATGTTAGTTGAAAGACTCCTTTTTCCCCGCACTTTTTAAACTGGGGTCAGACAGGTTTCATGGTCATACTGCGGTACAGGACAGATATAGTTAATGTCCAGTTCAACTAAAATGTTGGTTCAAAGACTCCTTTTCCCGGCACGTTTTAATTTGGGGGTCAGACAGGTTTAATGGTCATACTGTGGTACAGAAAAAGATATAGTTAATGTCCAGTTCAACTAAAATGGTGGTTGAAAGGGCTCCTTTTCCCATACTTTTTAATTTGTGGGTTTAGACAGGTTTTTAAAGGTCATTCTGCTGTACAGGACAGTTATAGTTAATGTCCAGTTCAACTAAAATGGTGGTTGAAAGACTCCTTTTTTCCGGCACTTTTTAATCTGGGGTCATGCAGGTTTGGGGCTCATGCGCTTCCAGGACAGGGAATATTCAATGTCCCGTTCAAGTAAAATGATGGTTCAAATCATTACTGCCTTCTGGCAAATTTTAATTTGTGGGTCATGCAGGTTTAAGGGTCATGCTGTGGTGCAAAACAGGGGTGTGAATGGTCTGTGAGTTTTTTTCTGTGGCTTTTTTAACCTAATTGTCTTGCCTAAGATGTAGCATGTATACAGTTTGCTGTTTTGGATGTTAATTCCAGCTTCTCCCTCCCTGTTTGGGGGTAAGAATGAGGTGTTGTTCCCTTCCCATAGAATTTAATGGTCATCGGCGATAATCTAATTAAACGACTATCGGATATCTTATTGTAAATTTGCCGATATCGACTATCGACCCGATGACGATAGTCAACGTAATCGCTCATCACTATATACCATCAATGTCTGATAGGTGCCAGTCCCACCTCTGGCACCTGAAATTATCCATGAGAATCAGGAGCTCCACATAACATGTGCTGAAAGTGCCCTCTTCGGTCAAGAATGCTTAAACCCAGAGCTCTACATTGCTGAAGGTTCTGGTAAGCATGTTCAGCATTACTGCAGCAATTTCTGTGTGACATACCTTGGACAGCTCATGGCTTATTCCTGGAAACTATCCCCTTCAGGAAGCCCTACAAGAAAAAGTCCATTAGAGTCAAATCCGGTGACCATGGTGTCCAAAGTCCTTTAGAAATGACAAAATCTCCAAAAAAATGTTCAGATTTGACTAAACTCTATAGACCCTGTTCTCCGATAAGTGCATACAATGAGCATAAGCTCTTATACAGTACAGTGAGACATGGGCAGCACAGGCTCCTCTCTACTACATGGCTAAATGTGGTTGTTGTGGAGTCATGGGGGGACATGCCTGAAAACTGTCTTGGTCTAAGACTTTTCTTGTTGCCTATAGGAACCAATCAGCGCGCCCCTTTCATTTTTTTATAGCTCTATTTGAAATGAAAGGGGGACACTGATTGGTTGCTATGGGCAACAAGAAAAGTCTTAGACCAAGACAGTTTTCAGACATGTCCCCCATGGTGTCCTAAGTGAGGGAGTCAGGCTAGTCACCCAGACCAGCCTTCCATCTTACTTTGTGTGGATGGCAGCAGTCAGGTTACAGAGTGCTCAATAAACATGTTATGAGGGGTTCCTAATTCTCATTGATTTAGGTATGTTTTAACCAAATTCTATTAAAATGTGTTTGTTAGCTTCAAACAAGTGGGTCACCCTGAACCTGTAGATACTTGTGTTCTGACAGATGAAGATTAAGAACCATAAAGAATGGAGAAAGAAAAATGCTCTTAGTGTAAGAGGAACAAGTGATTTTCCTGCTGCATTTAAGAAAAAATGAAAGCTTTTTTTATAAACAAAAAGCAGCCAGATGTTAATGCTAAAATATGAAATGCACTACAGACGTTGCTTTTTCCCTTGTGTGCATTATTTTCTCTTATAGTGTACTTTTTGGTCAGTTGCAGCTTTTTCAGAAATGTAGTGTGCTGTAGGTGTAGTATCTTTTTGCGGCATTTGTTCCCACATAGCTTCATTATTTGTTTGTTTTTCTGCAGGAAAAAAATAAAAAAAATGCACGTGTGTTGCATTTTTTCACTTTACAAATCGTGAGGAATTACATAATTTGTCATTGGAAAAACACTCAAAAATTATCTAAAAAGTACATGTACTAATACACACTATTTTATTTAGTTTTTTTTGCAAAACATACATTAAAATTGCTTAAGAAAATACAGTAATCCTATAAAAATGTATGCAGTTTTTGATGTGTCTTTTTTGTCCATGTAAATACCATGCAAAATAGAAGTACAGTATAAAGGGCCCTTACACAAATGCCCCCATCCCATGACATCCTCTAGCTGTATGCACAAATACCTTATGTATAGGAAAGACACCTCTATGTGCCTTGTACCCAGAGGCGTAGAAATGGGTAGGAGGAGCGGGGGCCTCCACCATGGGTGGCACTTTTTCCCTTCAGCAGGTCCATGTGGCTCATCTGTGTGCAGACCTGGATCTGCGGCATCTTTTCAAATATAATGAATAGTAGTGAGATCATCAATCTCCATACAGAGGGGGATCGCTGAAATTGGCTATAGGAGAGAAAAAAGCGCAGATCGGGTCCTGTGGATGAGGGTTCCGTTAAAATCTAGATAAGTCGGGTGCTCACCTTTTTATGCTGTACTAAGTTACGGTACAGCTCGTAGAAGCGTTTGTTCCCTCAGTATAGGGATGAAGAAAGCTGCTCCCGTCCTGATTCCCGCCTCTGGCACCACGAGGACGCCGGAGGATACGATAGGGAGAAGAACAACTCGCAGTAGACCCGTGTTACAGGGGATACTAGCGGGATGTAGTGGAATGGAATCCTAATTGGACTAGAGCGCTGGATGAAAATCTGAGCAAATTCCAGCTTAATTCTAAAGAGTATATTTAATTCAATAAAAATAGCACATAACGCGTTTCGCGGGTCACAGCCCGCTTCCTCAGATATGCATAAACAAACACTAAATGGCAGCAATTTATAGCTATCAATCCAAAACGAGGCTAGATGTTAATCAAATAGTGCCCATTCATAAAATTAAATAGTAAATATATGCAAATCTTATAACAAATCAGGAAAAATTAATAATGGTGTTCTCTAGTATACTTTTTTGACATATTACACAATCTATACATAAAAACCATTATGACTGTAAAACTTTATATGTGTAAAATATAATATTTAAAAATAGCATACTAAAAAAATACTTTCCATTTAATACACATATCTTAAAAATAAACATTATGTGAAAATAAATTTTTTTTTTATAAAAAAATAGAATAAAAACAAATACAATAACCTAATAGCAATATATGTATTAAAAAATGACAGTATATATAGAAAAGGAGGATTATTTATTCTTTTGTTAAAAAATGGCATCCTGCATTTCATTCAAACCATGTGGTTTTAATGTATTGAGCTTGTAGATCCAATAAACCTCACTTTTACGCAACATCTGGGCTCTGTCAGTACAATTTTCTGAAATACGTTCTATGGGCTGTATACAGAAGACTGGTTCTTTAGTATTATGGATTTCTAGAAAGTGACGAGGCAGGCTATAAGTCAATCTACTATGTCTAGCATCGTAACGATGGTTATTCAATCTATGGGAAAGTTTAGTAGAAGTTTTCCCCACGTATTGCATATCACAACTACAGGTTATAAGATAAATTACAAAATCACTCGAACAAGTTAGATTTTCTTTCATTTTAAATACCTCCTTGGTGGCTGTAGATGTGAATGTATTACTTATAACAATTTGATTAAACAACAATTTTTTCGGTAAACCTTTTACCTTTACTTTATTAATTTTTCTAAGGAGTGTTGTTTTCAATTTTGAAGGGCTAATATATTATTTAATTTTTTTAGCTTTCTGTAATAAAATAAGGACTTTGTGGGAAAATTACACCTTTAAGACCAGGATCGCGAAGCAAAATATTCCAGTGCCCTACAGGGGATTTTTTGTACTTCTCTAAACTGACTGTTTTGAGTAGTAATTAAACATAGATTAAAATCCTTTTTACTCTTTTGTTTAATTGTTGGTTTAAGATATTGTTTCTGAGTGACCATAGCTACTGCCTTTCGAGCACCATCCAGTAATTTACAAGGGTATTTTCTTTGTTTTAATTTATTAGTCAAGATGTCAGCTTGTTCATTAAATATTTCTTCTTCTGTACAGTTCTTTTTCAATCTTCTATACTGTCCAAAAGGAATGTTTCTTACCCAATTCTTTTGGTGGTTTGAGTTAAACATGAGGTAGTTATTAGAATCCGTTTTTTTTTAAAAAGTTTTTGATGCTACTTTTCCATCTTTTATATAAAGATGTAGGTCTAAGAAAACAAGTTCCTGGGGGGTGAATGGTGGACGTAAATTTAATACCCCATGTACTCCCATTTAAAAATTCCACAAACTGATGGAAAGAATCAGGGGAGCCGTTCCAAATAAATACAAGGTCGTCTATGAAACGCCTGTAATAAATAATTTTATTAAAAAACGGATTATTTGGGCCACTAATAAAAAGTCCTTCAAATGCACCCATGAAGAGATTAGCCAGCGATGGGGCTACCCTAGTCCCCATCGCTGTGCCTACTAATTGGTGGTAATGGGTGGAGTCAAATTTAAAAAAATTATTCTTTAAAATAAGTTCTAACCCGTTGAGTAAAAAAGATTTAAAAACATCAGAAAATATCGGTTCTTTGTCTAAAAAATTTGAAACCGTCTCTAAGCCCAACTCGTGTCTAATATTGGAATAGAGAGATGTTACATTTAAAGTGGCCAAAACAAATCTCTCATCCCATTCCATACCAATTAATTCTCTCAGAACAGAATCAGAATCTCTGAGGAAGCTAGGCAATCGCTCTACTAGGGGTTGGAACTGTAAGTCTATGAAATGTGACAAATTGGAAAGAACTGAATTTACTCCTGATATTATAGGGCATCCGGGAGGATTATCAATGCTCTTGTGAACTTTAGGCAAATGGTAAAAAAATGGGATTGACGTATTGTAAATGATTAAAAAAATTTTTTCATCTTTGCTGATAATATTCTTTTCAAAACTCTGATTTATAAATTCTTCATATTTTATTTTTAATTAATCATGAGCTGTGGGATGGGTTCTTTTGTAATAATATTCATCATTTAAAATTCTTAAAGCTTCATTGTTATATGTATCAAAGTCTTGAATCACCACTGCTCACCCCTTGTCAGCACTACGAATAACTATATCCTTATTATTTGACAATTCCTTCCAATGCTTTTTAGTAAAGGTTTGGGTTTTTTTATTGTTTCTTTTTTTAAATCCTCAGTTACCATATCGAGGAATACAGGAATTCCTAAAGTTCACAAGAGCATTGATAATCCTCCCGGACGCCCTATAATATCAAGGGTAAATTCAGTTCTTTCCAATTTGTCACATTTCATAGACTTACAGTTACAACCCCTAGTAGAGCGATTGCCTAGCTTCCTCAGAGATTCTGATTCTGTTCTGAGAGAATTAATTGGTATGGAATGGGATGAGAGATTTGTTTTGGCCACTTTAGATGTAACATCTCTCTATTCCAATATTAGACACGAGTTGGGCTTAGAGACGGTTTCGAATTTTTTAGACAAAGAACCTATATTTTCTGAAGTTTTTAAATCTTTTTTACTCAAGGGGTTAGAACTTGTTTTAAAGAATAATTTTTTTTAAATATGGCTCCACCCATTACCACCAATTAGTAGGCACAGCGATGGGGACCAGCGTAGCCCCATCGCTGGCTAATCTCTTCATGGGTGCATTTGAAGGACTTTTTATTAGTGGCCCAAATAATCCGTTTTTTAATAAAATTATTTATTACAGGCGTTTCATAGACAGCCTTGTATTTATTTGGAATGGCTCCCCTGATTCTTTCCATCAGTTTGTGGAATTTTTAAATGGGAGTACATGGGGTATTAAATTTACGTCCACCATTCACCCCCAGGGAAATTTTTTTCCTAAAACCTACACTTTATAAAAAGATGAAAAGTACATCAAAAACTTTTTTTTTTAAAAAAAAAAGGGTTTTAATAACTACCTCATGTTTAAAATTTTAAACCCCCAAAAAAAATTGGTAAAGAAACTTCCTTTTGGACAGTATAAAGATTGAAAAAAAACTGTACAGAAGAAAAAATAAAATTTAAAGAACAAGCTGACATCTTGCTAGAGATGGGCCCAAAACCCATTCCCAACAAAATGGAATTCCCCTTTTTGAATTTCAGGAAACTTGGGTTTTGGAACGAAGTCGAAAACTTTGGGGTTTCTTTCCGGGGGAACGAAGTGGCTTTTTTATTGATAAAATGGCCGTGAGCACAAGGGGCTACAAAGGGGCCCAAAACACTTTTGGGAGGAAAAGGGGAAAAACCGCTTACATTAGCAAGGTTTTAAAGCCAATCAGAGACCGGCGGGAATTTTTGTGACGTCAAAACCCCACTAATAAGTCTGGTTTGCCCACCCCTGGGGGCTCACACTCCCCTCACGGAAATGATTTAGGGGAAATTTCGCCCGCAGCTTAAGCTTTTTCTGGGAAAAATTAAAATTTTTTTAAAAGCGATTTCTGTGGGGTTCCCCAGGGTTTTCTCAAAGACTGTTTTTCTTAAAAAGTTTTTAAATTTTTTAATTTTTTTTGGGGGATTGGGTCTGAAAAAACCAGTGTGCGTCCAAATGCCTGCTATATCAACAATTTTCCAAAAAGGGGGTCTAAGCCATTCCTGTTGTATCATTTAAAGAAAAAAATCGTTTTTACAATACAAATAACCCCTTCATTTTGCTTCTCAATTCCTTTTTGGGGCAAAATTTTCAAAACCAGGGGGGTTTTTTTAAAAACAAATTGGGTTTTGGGTGGTGTGGGTGACAAAAATAAAACCCTCTTTTTCAAAGCCAAAAAAATAAATTTTTCCCTTAAACCAAAATTTTCCAACAAAGGGTTAATTTCAACTGTATCTTTTTGTTTGGGGTTTTCGTAAAAACACGCAATTTAACACGCCCAAAAAAGCTACTAAAATTTTGGGGGCCAATTCTTTGGCGAAATTTACATCCAGGGGGGTTTAATTTTTGCGTTGTTTTCTGTGTGCTGACAAAAAAAAAACCTTTTTTTTCAAAAAGGCAAAATATTTTAAATTTTTCCTGTAGCCTAAAATTTACAAGCAAATTAATTACAGCTGGAATCTCTTGTTGTTTTGGCCCTAAAAACAAAGCAATTGGGAAAAACCACAAAAAAAACCAACAAAAATTTAATTTTTTTTTTGGGGGCCAAAACCCCCAATTTTTTTTTGGGGGTTTGGGAATTTTACAAAACCTTGGTTTTTTAAAGGCCCCTTGTTTGGCTGGTGTTTGAAAAAAATAAAACCGTTTTATTTTTCCCAAAACCCAAAAAATAAAAAATTTTTTACTGTAGCCTAATTCACAACAAAAGGGTTTAAATTAAAAACGGGATCTCTTTTTGTGTGGCGTAGAAAACACGCAAATTTTAACAAAGCTACAAAGCTACTAGGTTTGTGCGGCTCAATTCTTTGGCGCAATTTACTTCCAGTGTTTTATTAAGCGTTGTTTTGCTGGTGTGCTTACAAAATAAACCGTCTTTTTCAACGCCAAAATATATAAATTTTTCCTGTACCCTAATTCACAAGCAAAG
Source organism: Phyllomedusa bahiana (assembly GCA_025379985.1). NCBI lineage: Eukaryota > Metazoa > Chordata > Amphibia > Anura > Hylidae > Phyllomedusa > Phyllomedusa bahiana. The sequence goes on from JAODAL010082131.1 coordinate 11,044, forward strand.
GTTAATTACAACTGTATCCTTGTTGTGTGGCGTAGAAAACACGCAATTTAACACCTACAAAGCTACTAGTTTTGTGGGGCTCATTTCTTTGACGCAATTTACATCCAGGGGTTAATTAAACGTTGTTTTGCTGGTGTGCTGACCCCAAGAAACCGTCTTTTTCAAGGCCAAAATATATACATTTTTCCCGTACCCCAAATCACAAGCAAAGGTTTAATTACAACTGTATCTCTTGTTGTGTGGCGTAGAAAACACGCAATTGTAACACGCTACAAAGCTACTAGTTTGTGGGGCTCAATTCTTTGGCGCAATTTACATCCAGGGTTAATTAAGCGTTGTTTTGCTGGTGTGATGACAAAAATAAACCGTCTTTTTCAACGCCAAAAAATATAATTTTCCTGTACCCTAATTCACAAAGCAAAGGTTAATTACAACTTATCTCTTGGTTTGTGTGGCGTACAAAACCCGCAATTGAACACGTGAACGCACTCACTTCTTTTCGGCCGCCCTCTTGGGCCGGCCTGGGTACTTTGGGTCCTGGGCCCTTCCTTGGAAAAAGATAAATGGCCTCCGACCTAGCTTTCTTTACCGCTTCAGCCCCAATTTATTAAAGGCCCCACATGTACAAAAAAAACA
>JAODAL010082132.1:0-11679 GCA_025379985.1 Phyllomedusa bahiana
CCCAATTTTTGTTTCCACGCTTTCCCGACCCTTTCCCCAAAACAAGGTTTCCCTCCATTTTTATTTCCCTTTCCCCAAGCGGGTAATCCCGCCCTTTACGAAAAACCTTCTTTTGCCGTCCCCGCGGGTTGGTTTTTAAATTTGGCCAAGTCCCCGTTCCAAAAAAAAATTTTTTTGCCAAACCTCACAGTGGGGTTCCAGGGCCATTTTCCCAAAAATTTCGTTTTCCGGGTACCCGGGGCTTAAAAATTTTTTTTCAACGCCGGCCCCTCCGTTTAAAACCGGCTAACCTCAATTTTTTGGGCCCCCCCACCCCGGGGGGGACCGCAATTTCGGAAAAAAAGTTTCGCCGATTCCCCGCGGGCTTAGAATTTTGCCATTTTTAGCAAACAGCCTATCCCGCTGACCCCTTCCAAAAACCAAGGCTTAACCTCCAATTTTTTTGCCAGCTCACTCCACAAGGCGGGTTAACTCCACGGCGCCATTAGCCGGCAAAAAAAAATTGTTTTTCGCCGGAATCGCCACCCGGCTTGAATTTTTGCCATTTTTAGCAAACCACCTGATCCCCTGACCGTTCCCAAGAAACAAGCTTAACCCTCATTTTTTCTCAGCCTCCTTCCAGCAAGGTCGGGGTTAATTCCACGCGCATTTAGCCGGCAAAAAACATTTCGTTTTTCGCCGGAATCGCCACCCGCGGGCTTAGAATTTTTGCCATTTTTAGGCCAAACCAGCCTGATCCCGCTGACCCCGTTTCCCGAGAAACCAAGGATTAACCCTTCGATTTTTTTGCTCGGCCTCACTTCCAGCAAGGTCGGGGTTAATTCCACGGCTCCATTGTAGCCGGCAAAAAACATTTCGTTTTCCGCCGGAATCGCCACCCGCGGGCTTAGAATTTTTGCCATTTTTTAGGCCAAACCAGCCTGATCCCGCTGACCCCGTTTCCCGAGAAACCAAGGATTAACCCTTCGATTTTTTTGCTCGGCCTCACTTCCAGCAAGGTCGGGGTTAATTCCACGGCTCCATTGTAGCCGGCAAAAAACATTTCGTTTTTCGCCGGAATCGCCACCCGCGGGCTTAGAATTTTTGCCATTTTAGGGCCAAAACCAGCCTGCATTCACGATTGGACCCGTTTCCAAGGAAACTCCAAGGCCTAACCATCCAATTTTTTGCCTCAGATCATACTTCCAGCAAGGTCGGGGTTAACTCCATGGCACCATTTTAGACCCGGCATAAATCATTTCGTTTTTTTTTTTCGTGGATTTGCACCCGCGGGGTCCTTAGATTTTTGCTACATCTTTAGGCCAAACCAGCCTGATCCGTGACCCCGTTTCAAGAAACACAAGATTACCCCTACCAATTTTTTTGCTCAAGCATCACTTCACAGCAGTCGGGGGTTAACTCACGGACGCCATTTTTTAGCTCTGCAAAAACATTTCGTTTTTCGGGCCGGAATCGCACCCGCGGGGGCTTAGAAATTTTTGCCATGTTAGGCCAAACCAGCTGTTCCGCGACCACGTTTCCCAAGAAACCACGGCTTAACCCTCCAATTTTTTTGCTCAGCCTCACTTTCAGCAAAGGTCGGGGTTAAACTCCATTGGCGCCATTTTAGCTGGCAAAAAACATTTCGTTTTTCGTTGGAATCGCCACCCAGAGCGGCTTAGGAATTTTTGCCATTTTTAGGCCAAACCAGCCTGATCCCGGCTGAACAGTTTCCAAGAAACAGGCTTCACCCATTCCAATTTTTTTTGCTCAGATCACTTCCAGACAGGTCGGGTTAACTTCACGGCGCCATTTTAGCCGGCAAAAAAACATTTCGTTTTCGCCGGGAATCGCCACCGCGGGCTTTGAATTTTTGCCATTTTTAGGCCAACCAGCCTGATCACGCTGACCCCGTTTCCCAAGTAACAAGGCTTAACCCTCAATTTTTTTGCTCAGCACTCAACTTCCAGCAGGTCGGGGTTAACGCCACGGTGCATTTTGCGGCCAATAAGACATTTCGTTTTTCGACGGATTCGCCACCGCCCGGGCTTAGAAATTTTTGCCATTTTTAGGCCAACAGCCCTGATCCCGCTGACCCCGTTTCCCAAGAAATACCAGGCTTTAACCCTCCAATTTTTTTTGCATCAGCACTCATTTCCAGCATGGTGGGGTTTAACTCCAGGGCTCCTTTTTCGCCGGCAAAAAACTTTCCTTTTTTCGCCGGAATCGCCATCCCGCGGGCTTAGAATAGTTTTTTGCCATTTTTAGGCCAATCCAGCCTGATCAGCTGACCCCGTTTCCCAAGAAACCACGGGCTTAACACCTCCAATTTTTTTGCCTCAGCCTCACTAACAAGCAAAGGTCGGGGTTAACTCCAAGGCGCCATTTTAGCCGGCAAAAAAACATTCGTTTTTCGGCCTGGAATCTGCAACCGGCGGGCTTAGATAATTTTTAGGCCATTTTTAGGCCCAATACCACAGCATGATCCCGTGTACCCTTCCGTTCCAAGAGAAAACACGGGCTTAACCCTCCAATTTTTTTTGCTCAGCCTCAATTCCAGCTAAGGTCGGGGTTAACTCTATGGCGACATTTTAGCCGCAAAAAAACATTTCGTTTTTCGTTGGAATCGCCACCCGCCGGGCTTAGAATTTTGCCACTTTTAGGACCAAACCGCCTGATCCGACTGACCCCGTTTCCAAGAAACACGGTCTTATACCCTCCAATTTTTTTTGCTCAGCCTCACTATACAGCAAGGTCGGGTTATCTCCATGGCGCCATTTTAAGCCGGCAAAAAAACATTTACGTGTTTTCGGCCGGAATTCGACCACACCGCGGGGCTTAGAATTTTTGCCCATTTTTAGGCCATAACAGGCCTGATCCCATGACCCCGTTTCCAAGAAACCATAAGGCTTAACCCTCAATTGTTTTGCTCAGCCTCACTTCCTTTACAAGGTCGGGGTTAACTCACGGCCGCCTATTTTTAGCCGGCAAAAACATTTCGTTTTTTCGACGGAATCGAAACAGCGGGCCATTAAGTAATTTTTGCCATTTTTAGCCAAACAGCACTGATCCGCTGGACCCCGTTTCCCAAGAAACCAAGGCGTAAGCCACCTCCAAATTTTTTTTGCTCAGCTCATATTCAGCAAGGATCCGGGGTCTAACTCCACGGGCGCCATTTTAGTCCGGCAAAAAAACATTTAGTTTTTTCTGCCGGATTGCAACGCGAGGCTTTAACACATTTTTGCCATTTTTAGGCCAAACCAGCCTGATCCCGCTGACACCGTTTCCCTATGAATCCGAAGGCCTTAACCTCCAATTTTTTGCTCAGCCTCACTTCCTAGCCAAGGTCGGGGTTAAACTCCATGCGCCATTTAGCGGCAAAAAAACATTTCGCTTTTCGCTGGAATCGCACCCGCGGGTTTGAATTTTGCCACATTTTTGTAGGCCAAAACACAGCATGGATCCCGCTGACCCCGTTCCCAAGTAACCAAAGCTTACCCCTCCTAATTTCTTGCTCAGCCTCACTTCCAGCAAGGTCGGGGGTTAAATCCCTACGGGCGCCATTTTAGCGGCAAAAAAAACCATTTCGTTTTCGGGCGAATCGATCCACCGCGGGGGCCCCCGCTTTAAGGATTTTTTGCCATTTTTAGGCAGAACCAGCCCTGATTCCCAGCTGACCCCCCCGTTCTCCCAAGAAAACACGGCTTAACCCTCCAATTTTTTTTGCTCGCAGCCTCACTTCCTAGCAAGGTCGGGCGTTAAACTCCATGGCGCCTTTTTAGCGGCAAAAAACATTTGTTCTTTCGTTGGATATCGCCACCCGGGGACTTAGGATATTTTGCCATTTTTAGGCCAAACCAGCCTGATTACCGCAGGACCCGTTTCCCATGAAACATGGCTTAACCTTCCAATTTTTTTTTGCTCAGCACTCACTGCCCAGTAAGGTCGGGGTTAACTTCACGGCGCCATTTTTTGCGCAAAAATCTAATTTCGTTTTTCGCGGAATCGCCTCCCGCGGGCTTAGAATTTTTGCCAATTTTTTAGGGCCAAACCAGCCTGATCCCGCAGACCCGTTTCCCAAGAAACAAGGCTTAACCTACAATTTTTTTGCTCAGCCTCTCTTCAGCAAGGGTCGGGGTTAACGACACGGTGCCATTTTAGCCGGCAAAAAACATTTCCGTTTTTCGCCGGAAATCTACACCAGCCGGATTAGAATTTTTTTGCCCATTTTTTTAGGCCAACCTACGCGCATGTTCCCGCTGACCCCGTTTCCCAAGAAACCAAGGCTTAACCCTCCAATTTTTTTGCTCAGCCTCACTTCCAGCAAGGTCGGGGTTAACTCCACGGCGCCATTTTAGCCGGCAAAAAAACATTTAGTTTTTCGCCGGAATCGCCACCCGCGGGCTTAGAATTTTTGCATTTTAGGCCAAACCAGCCTGATTCCACGCTGACCCCGTTTCCCAATAAACCACCGGGCTTAACCCTACATTTCTTTTTGCTCAGCACCTCACATCCTGCAAATGGTTCTGGGGATTAACTCCTCGGCGCCATTTTAGCGCAAAAAAAATTTCGTTTTACGGGTCCGGAATCTTTTAGCCACCCGCGGGCTTAGATTTTTGCCATTTTTAGGCCAAAACCAAGCTGATCCCGCTGACCCCGTTTCCCAAGAAACCAACGCTTAAACCTCCATTTTTTCATGCTCAGCCTCACTTCCAGCAAAAACGTTCGGGGTTAACTCATATAATGGCGCATTTTAGACCGGCAAAAACACATTTGTTTTTGTTGGAATCGCCACCCGCGGGCTTAGAATTATTGCATTTTTAGGCCAAAACAGCCTGATACCGCTGACCCCGTTTCCAAGAAAACACGCGGCTTATAACCCTCCCCACATTTTTATTGCTATAGGCCTCTCTTCCGAACAGGTACGGGGTTAACTCCATGGCGCCATTTTAGCGGCAGAAAATAACATTTGATTTATCGCCGGAATCGCACACCTGCGGGGCTTAGAATTTTGGACATTTTTAGCGCCAATAAACAGCCTGATTCCGCTGACCCCGTTTACACAGAAACCAAGGCTTAACAATTACAATTTTTTTGCTCAAGCTCACTTCCCATCACAGGTCGGGGTTAACTCACGGCGCCATTTTAGCCGGCATAAAAAACATTTCACGTTTTACGCCGAAATCGCCACCCGCGGGCTTAGAATTTTTGCTCCATTTTTAGGACAACCCCAGCCTGATCCCGTGACCCCGTTTCCCAAGAAACTACAAGGCTTAACCTCCAATTATTTTGTCTGCCTAACTTCAGCAACGGTCGGGGTTTACCCACTGCGCCTTTTTAGCGGCAAATTAAACATTTCGTTTTTGCCGGAATTGCAAACGAGTGGCCATTAAATTTTTTGACATTTTTGGCCAAACCAGCCTGATCCGCTGACCAGTTCCACAAGAAACACAAGATTAACCTCAATTTTTTCGATCAGCCTCACTTTAACTCAGCAAGGTAGGTGTTTTACTCCCTTGGCGATTTTTAGCCGGCACAAAAACATTTCGTTGTTCGCTGGAATCGACTCCCGGCAGGGCTTTAGATATTTTGCAATTTTTAGGCCACACAAAAAACCAGCCTGATCCGCTTGACCCCCGTTTCCAAGAAACCTAAGGCTAACCCTACCTCATTTTTTTTGACTTCAGCATCACTTCCAAGCTATGGTCGGAGTTATACCCTCCACCGGCGCCATTTCTAGCGGCAAAAAACATTTCGTCTTTTTCGCCGGAATCGCCACCCGCGGGCTGTAGAATTTTGGCCTCATTTAAGGCCAAACAAGCTTGATCCTGTGACCCACGTTTCCCAAGAACTACAAGGATCTTTAACCCTACAATTTTTTTGCTCAGCCTCACTTCACAATCATAGGGTCGGGGTTAACTCCACGGCGCCATTATTTAGCCGGCAAAATAATTCGTTTTTCGTTGGAATCGGACCACCCGCGATCTCTAGGAATTTTTGCAATTTTTAGGCCAAACCAGTGATCCCGATGATCCCCGTTTCCCATGAATCAAAGCTTTAATGCCCTCCAATTTTTTTGCTCCAGCTCTCACTTCCAGCAAGGCGGGGTTAACTTCCACGGCTGCTCATTTAGGCCGGCAATAAACATTTCGTTTTTCGCGGAATTGCCACCAGCGGGCTTACGAAAGTTTTGCCATTTTTAGGCTCAAACCAGCCTGATCCCGCTGACCCCGTTTCCAAGAAACCGGCTTAAAAAACCCTCCAATTTTTTTTTTTCCAGCCTCATTCCCGCAAGGGGCGGTTAACTCCACGGCGCCCTTTTTTCCCGCAAAAAAAATTTGTTTTTTTGCCAAAATCGCCACCCGGGCTTTGAAAATTTTTGCCATTTTTAGGCCAAACCACTGATCCCCCGCTGACCCCTTTTTTCCCAAAAAACCAAGGGTTAACCCTCCAATTTTTTTCTTTACCTCACTTCCACAAGGCGGGGGTTTAAATCCACGCGCCATTTTAAACCGGAAAAACTTTTTTTTTTCGCCGGAATCGCCACCCGCGGGCCCTTAGAATTTTTTGCCATTTTTTTTAGGGCCAAAACCCGCCTGATCCCGCTGACCCCCCCTTTCCCCCAAAAACCAAGGGTTAACCCTCCAATTTTTTTGCTCAGCCTCACTTCCCCCAAGTCGGGTTAACTCCACGGGGCCATTTTTCCGCAAAAAAAAATTTCGTTTTTCGTCGGAATCCCGCCCCCGCGGCTTAAAATTTTTTTTTTCCCTTTTTTTTTTCCAAACCAGCCTGATCCCCCGACCCCGTTTCCCCCAAAAAACCAAGGCTTAACCCCCAATTTTTTTTGCCACCTCACTTCCCGCAAGGTGGGGGGAACTCCCCGCGCCATTTTTAGCCGGCAAAAAAATTTTTTTTTCGCCGGAAAAAACGCCACCCTCGGGGTTTGAATTTTTTTCCATTTTTGGCCAAAAACCCCCCGATCCCGCTGACCCGTTTCCCAAAAACCAAGGCTTAACCCCCAATTTTTTTTTTTCTTTGCCCACTTCCAGCAAGGGCGGGTTAAACCCGGCGCCATTTTTTAAAACCGGCAAAAAACTTTTTCCTTTTTTTTTTTCCCAACGCCACCCCCCCCCCCCGGGAAAAATTTTTTTTCCATTTTTTTTTTGGCCAAACCAGCCCGATCCCCCCCTGAAAACCCCTTTCCCAAGAAACCAAAGGGTTAACCCTCCAATTTTTTTGCTCAGCCCCCCCCCTTCCGAGCAAGGTCGCGGTTAACTCCACGGCGCCATTTCAGCCGGCAAAAAACATTTCGTTTATCATGGTAATCGCCACACCCCCCAGCGGAGCGCTTTAGAATTTTTGGTATTGTTTAGGCGCAAAACCAGGCCTGATCCCGCTGACACCCGTTCCTTCCAAGAAACCGAAGGGCTGTTACCCTCCAATTTATTATGCTTCCAGCCTCACATCCAGCAAGGTTGGGTTAACTCCACCACGGCGCCTTTTTAGACTGGCAAAAACCATTTCGTTTTCCCGCCGGAATCGCCACACCAGGGGCTTAGAATTTGTGCCATTTTTAGGGCCAAACCTGCCCCCTGATCCCTCGTACCCCCGTTTCCCAAGAAACTTAGGCTTTACCCTCCAATTTTTTTGCTCAGCCTCACTTCCAGCAAGGGCGGGGTTAACTCCACGGCGCCATTTTAGCCGGCAAAAATTATTTCGTTTTTCGCCGGAATCGCCACCTGCAGGCTTGAACTTTGCCATTTTAGGCCAAACCAGCCTGATCCCTGCTGGACGCCCGTTTCCAAGTAACCAAGGCTTAACCCTTCCAAATTTTTGCTCAGGCCCCTCACTTCCAGCAAGGTCTGGGTTTTAACTCCACGCGCGCATTTTACTGGAAAAAATATTTCTGTTTTTTCGCCGGAACGCCACCTTTCGTTCTTAGAAAAATTTTGCCATTTTTAGGCCCAAACCACCTGATCCCGCTGACCCTCCCGTTTCACCAAAGAAACTCAGGCTTAACCCTCCAATTTTTTTGCTCAGCCACACTTCCAGCAGATCGGGTTAACATACTCCAAGGCGCCATTTTAGCCGCCGAAAAAATCATTTCGTTTTTTCGCCGGAATCGCCACCCCCCTCCGTCTTAAATTTTTTTGTGGCCATTATTTAGGCCAAACCAAATGATCCCGCTGACCCCGTTTCCCAAGAAACCATGGCTTAACCTCCAATTTTTTTGCTCACAAAGCCTCATCCAGCAAGGTTCGGTGTTACTCCACAAGGCGAGATTTTTAGCCGCAATAAACATTTATTTTTCGCCCGGAATCGGCCACCCCCGCGCGGCATTAGATTTTTGCCATTTTTAGGCCAAACCAAGCCTGATTTCCCGCTGACATCCCCGTTTCAAATTAAACCAAGGCTTAACCTCCAATTTTTTTTTGCTCACCTCACTTTCCAGCAAGGTCGGGTTAAACTCCAGCGCGAGATTTTAGCCGGCAAAAAACATTTTCGTTTTTCGCCGGAATCGCCGACCCGACCGCCGCGGGCTAAGAATTTTTGCCATTTTTAGGCCAAACCAGCCTGATCCCCTCTGACCGCAACACGATTCCCACAGAAACCAATGCTTAACCCTCCGAATTTTTTTGCTCAGGGCCCTCACGTCAGCAAGGTCGGGTTAACTCCACGGCGCCATTTTCAGCCGCAAAAAACATTTAGTTTTTCGCCGGAATCGCCACCCTTGGACTTAGAATTTGCCTTTTTAGTGGCCAACCAGCCTGATGCCCGCTGACGAACCCCGGTTTTCCCAAAAAAGCAAAGGCTTAACCCTAACCAATTTTTTGCTCAGCCTCACTTCCAGCAAGGTCTCGGTTAACCTTAACTCCACGGCGCCATTTTTAGCCTGCAAAAAACAGTCATTTTTCAACGGAATCTCGCCACCCCGCGAGCTTTAGAATTTTTACTATATTTTAAGGCCAAACCAGCCTGATCCCGCTGACCCCCCGATTCCCAAGAAAGCACAAGGCTTAACCCTCAATATTTTTTTGCTCACCCTCACTATCCAGCAAGGTGGGTGTTACCTAACCCACGGCGCCATTTTAGCCGGCAAAAAAACATTTCGTTTTTACGCCAGAATCGCCACCGCGCAGGCTTAGAATTTGTGCCATTTGTTTAGGCCAAACCAGCCCTGATTCCCGCTGACCCTCCCCCGTTTCCCAAGTACAACCTAAGTCATTACCCTCCAATTTTTTTGCTCAGCCTCACTTCCAGCAAGGTCGGGGTTAACTCCACGGTGCCATTTTAGCCGGCAAAAAATATTTTGTTTTTCGCCGGAATCGCCACCGGCGGGCTTAGAACTTTTGCCATTTTTAGGCCAAACCAGCCTGATCCCGCTGACCCCGTTTCCCAAGAAACCAAGGCTTTACCCTCCAATTTTTTTGCTCAGCCTCACTTCCAGCAAGGTCGGGGTTAACTCCACGGCGCCAGTGCCATTTGAGCCGTCAAAAAAACATTTCATTTTTCGTCGGAAACGCCCCCGCGGCTTAGAAATTTTTGCCATTTTTAGGCCAAACGCAGCCTGATCCCGCTGACGCCCGTTTTCCCAATAAAGCAAGGCTTAAACCCTCCTAATTTTTTTGTCTCACGCCTCACTTGCCACACCGAACTCCAGCAAGGTTTGGGGTTAAACCTCCACGGCGCCAATTTTAGCCGGCAAAAAACATTTCGTTTTTTCGGCCGGAATCAGCGCACCCGCCATGGCTTATAATTTGTGTGCCATTTTTTAGGTGCCAACCAGCCTGATCTCCCGCTGACCCCGTTTCCCAAAGAAAACCAAGGCTTAACTCTAAAATTTTTTTTGTTCCTCAGCCTCTACTTCCAGCAAGAGTCGGGGTTAACTCCAGCGGCGAGATTTTAAGCCTTGCAAAAAACCTTCTCGTTTTTCGCCGGAATCGCCACCCTCGGGCTTAGAATTTTTGCCATTTTTAGGCCAAACCAGCCTGATCCCGCTGACCCCGTTTCCCAAGAAACCAAGGCTTAACCCTCCAATTTTTTTGCTCAGCCTCACTTCCAGCAAGGTCGGGGTTAACTCCTCGGCGCGTTTTGTGCCGGCAAAAAACATTTCGTTTTTCGCCGGAATCGCCACCCGCGGGCTTAGAATTTTTGCCATTTTTAGGCCAAACCAGCCTGATCCCGCTGACACCCCGTGTCCCAACAAACCAAGCTTAAACCCTCCAATTTTTTTTGCTCAGCCTCACTTCCAGCAAGGTCGGGGTTAACTCCACGGCGCCATTTTAGCCGGCAAAAAACATTTCGTTTTTCAACGGAATCGCCACCCGCGGGCTTAGAATTTTTGCTATTTTTAGGCCAAACCAGCCTGATCCCGCTGACCCCGTTTCCCAAGAAACCAAGGCTTAACCCTCCAATTTTTTTGCTCAGCCTCACTTCCAGCAAGGTCGGGGTTAACTCCACGGCGCCATTTTAGCCGGCAAAAAACATTTCGTTTTCGCCGGAATCGCCACCCGCGGGCTTAGAATTTTTGCCATTTTTAGGCCAAACCAGCCTGATCCCGCTGACCCCGTTTCCCAAGAAACCAAGGCTTAACCCTCCAATTTTTTTGCTCAGCCTCACTTCCAGCAAGGTCGGGTTAACACCACGGCGCATTTTAGCCGGCAAAAAAACTTTTTGTTTTTCGCCGGAATCGCCACCCGCGGCAGAATTTTTTTTTCCATTTTTAGGCCAAACCACCTGAATCCCGCTGACCCCTTTTCCCAAGAAACCAAGGCTTAACCCCCCAATTTTTTTGCTCAGCCTCACTTCCAGCAAGGTCGGGGTTAACTCCACGGCGCCATTTTAGCCGGCAAAAAACATTTCGTTTTTCGCCGGAATCGCCACACCCGGCCATCGAATTTATGCCATTTTAAGGCCAAACCAGCCTGATCCCGCTGACCCCGTTTCCCAAGAAACCAAGGCTTAACCCTCCAATTTTTTGCTCAGCCTCACTTCCAGCAAGGTCGTGGTTAACTCCACGGCGCCATTTTAGCCGGCAAAAAACATTTCGTTTTTCGCCGGAATCGCCACCCTCGGGCTTAGAATTTTTGCCATTTTTAGGCGAAACCAGCCTGATCCCGCTGACCCCGTTTCCCAAGAAACCAAAGCTTAACTCTCCAATTTTTTTGCTCAGCCTCACTTCCAGCAAGGTCGCGGTTAACTCCACGGCGCCATTTTAGCCGGCAAAAAACATTTCGTTTTTCGCCGTAATCGCCACCCGCGGGCTTAGAATTTTTGCCATTTTTAGGCCAAACCAGCCTGATCCCGCTGACCCCGTTTCCCAAGAAACCAAGGCTTAACCCTCCAATTTTTTTGCTCAGCCTCACTTCCATCAAGGTCGGGTTAACTCCACGGCGCCATTTTAGCCGGCAAAAAACATTTCGTTTTCCGCCGGAATCGCCACCCGCGGTCTTAGAATTTTGCCATTTTAGGCCAAACAGCCCCGATCCCCCTGACCCCGTTTCCCAAAAACAAGGCTTAACCCCCAATTTTTTTGCTCAGCCTCACTTCACAAGGTCGGGGTTTAAATCCACGGCGCCATTTTTTCCGGCAAAAAACATTTGTTTTTTCCCGAATCGCCCCCCCGGGCTTAAATTTTTTTATTTTTAGGCCAAACCACCTATCCCGCTGACCCCCTTTCCCAAAAAACCAAGGCTTTTT
>JAODAL010082133.1:0-11678 GCA_025379985.1 Phyllomedusa bahiana
GAAATATTGATAGATGCTGTCCCCCATAAAAAATGTTTAGATAGCTTTCCCCCCAGTAAAAATTTGATAGCTGCCCCCCCAGTAATATTGATAGATAGCTGCTCCCCCTAGTAATATTGATAGATAGCTGCCCCAGAATAATATAGATACTGCCCCCCAGTAAAAATGATAAAAGCTGTCCCCCCAGAAATATTAAAAGATACTCCCCCTAATATTGAAAATTAGTACCCCCAGAAATATTGATAGATGCTCTACATGCCAACTCTCCCTTTTTGGGGGGGGGGTCCCGCTTTTTTGGGGCCCCTTTCCCCCCTCCCGGGGGGGTTGGATTCCTCCCCCGCCTAGGGGCGGGGGGGGGGTCCTTTAAATTACCGCGGCGCAAGGTAGCGCGTGCCTACTCTTGCGCCCCCGGCCGCCCTACAGGCGGGTGAAGCGGCCGCAGGGGCCGCTCACCCCCCCGCGGTCCACTGTGCGGGGAGGGGGGCGGGAGGGATCGCCCCTCCTCCCTCCTCTCCCTGTATGTACGGCGCCGGTGTGTGCGCGCACATCAGCAAGGGCAGGGGGGGGTGACGCGCGGGTGCAGGGGAGTGACGCGCGGCTCCCTCCTTCCCCCGCGCCGTGAAGAATCGACAGGACGGCCGCGCGCAGGGCCTGGTAAGGAAGTGGATTTTTTTATTTATTTTTATTAGCTTTTGGGGTCTACGGGAACAAAGGGGGCACACCTGGCAACAGAAGGGCAACACCGGCAACAATGGGGGGCATCCCTGGGAACAATGGGGGTACCTGGCAAAAAGGGGGGCATCACCTGGGAACAAAGGGGGCACTCCCGGGAAAAAGAGGGGGCCTACCTGGCAACAATGGGGGTTCAGCTGGCAACAATGGGGGCATCACCTCAACAATGGGGGCATCACCTGGGAACAAAAAGGGGGGACTACCGGAACAGAGAGGGCAACTACCTGGGAACAATGGGGGGGTCACCCGGCAACAATGGGGACTACCTGGCACAGGGGGTCACCTGGCAACAATGGGGGACACCTGGCAACAGAGGGGGGCCCTACCGGGCAAAAAATGGGGGGGTTTTACTGGCAACAAAGGGGGGGGATCACCTGGCAAAAATGGGGGACTACTGGCAAACCAGGGGCAAAATTACCTGGCAACAATGGGGGGCATACCGGCAACAATGGGGCACTACCCGGCAACAAAGGGGGACTCCTGGCAACAGGGGGGGCATCCCGGAACAAAGGGGCATACCTGGCAACAAAGGGGCACTACCTGGTAACAATGGGGGACTACCTGCAACAGAGGGGGCATCCCTGGCAACAGGGGAAAATCTACCTGGCAAAAGGGGGGGGCACTCCCGGAAACCCAAAGGGGCAAAAACCTGGCAAAAGGGGGGGCACTACCTGGCTAACAAGGGGGAACTACCGGGCAACAAGGGGGCACCACCTGGCTAACAAGGGGGGGATCACCGGGCTAAAAATTTTGGCTCTCCCGGGTACAGAGGGGGCATTATTGGCTACAAGGGGGGCATCTACCGGCCCTGTAAGGGGCACTCCTGGTTATGGGGGGCTACCCTGGCTTAAGGCATCTCCCTGGTTTTTTCCCAAAAGCCGTTATGCAGTTAGGGGGAAGTGGGGTGGTTTTTTATTTGAAGGGGCGTGGATAGAAAGGGGGCGGTTTGGGGGAAATTTTTGCCGCGCCGCACGCGCACGCCCACTGAGGTCTCCTGCTTTTTCATTTTTAAAAGTTGGCAAATAGATAGCTGTCCCCCCGTAATATTGATGATAGTCCCTCGTAAAATTGATAGTACTGCCCCCATAAATTGATAGATACGTCCCCCCGTAATAATAAGATATCTGCCCCCCAGTAATATTTATAGATAGCTGCCCCCATAATATTGATAGATAGTTGTCCCCCCAGTAAAAATATAGTAGCTTTTTACCCCCGTAATATTGATAATACTGCCCCCCCGAAAAAATGATAGAAGCTTTCCCCCCCGTAATATTGATAGATTTGCCCCCCCGTAATTTGTTGATCTTCCACTAAAAATGATGTGTTCCCCCCCCCCCCAGTAATAATGATAGATACCTGTCCCCCAGTAATAATGATAAATAGCTGTTCCCCCCGTAATATTTAGATAGCTGCCCCCCAGTAATAATTATTATTGCCCCCCCCTGAATAATATATAGCTGCCCCAGTAATAATGATAGATAACTGCCCCCCAGTAATATTGATAGATTGCTGCCCCCCAGTAATATGGATAGATAGCTGTCCCCCCAGGTAAAATTGATAGATAGCTGTCCCCCCTGTAATAATGATAGATAGCTGTCCCCCCAGTAATATTGATAGATAGCTGCCCCCCAGTAATAATGATAGATATCTGCCCCCCCAGTAATATTGATAGATAGCTGCCCCCCCAGTAATATTGATAGATAGCTGCCCCAGTAATAATGATAGATAGCTGCCCCCCAGTAATATTGATAGATAGCTGCCCCCAGTAATATTGATAGATAGCTGTCCCCCCAGTAATATTGATAGATAGCTGCCCCCAGTAATATTGATAGATAGCTGCCCCCCCCAGTAATAATGATAGATAGCTGCCCCCCAGTAATAATGGTTTATTGCTGCACCCCAGTAATATTGATAGATAGCTGCCCCCCAGTAATATTGATAGATAGCTGCCCCCCCCAGTAATAATGATAGATAGCTGCCCCCCAGTAATATTGATAGATAGCTGCCCCCCAGTAATATTGATAGATAGCTGTCCCCCCAGTAATATTGATAGATAGCTGTCCCCCAGTAATAATGATATATAGCTATCCCCCCAGTAATATTGATAGATAGCTGTCCCCCAGTAATACTGATAGATAGCTGCCCTCCCAGTAATATTGATACATAGCTGCCCCCCCAGTAATAATGATATATAGCTGCCCCCCAGTTATATTGATAGATAGCTGCCCCCAGTAATATTGATAGATAGCTGTCCCCCAGTAATATTGATAGATAGCTGCCCCCTAGTAATATTGTTAGATAGCTGTCCCCCCAGTAATATTGATAGATAGCTGCCCCACGTAATATTGATAGATAGCTGCCCTCCCAGTAATAATGATAGATAGCTGCCCCCAGTTATATTGATAGATAGCTGTCCCCCCAGTAATATTGATAGATAGCTGCCCCCCAGTAATATTTTTATATAGCTGTCCCCCCCAGTAATGATAGATAGCTGTCCCCCCAGTAATAATGATAGATAGCTGTCCCCCCAGTAATAATGATAGATAGCTGCCCCCCAGTAATAATGATAGATAGCTGCCCCCCCAGTAATATTGATAGATAGCTGCCCCCAGTAATATTGATAGATAGCTGTCCCCCCAGTAATATTGATAGATAGCTACCCCCTAGTAATATTGATAGATAGCTGCCCCCCAGTAATATTGATAGATAGCTGCCCCACGTAATATTGATACATAGCTGCCCCCCCAGTAATTAAAGATGAAGCTGCCCCCCGTTATTTGATACATAGCTGCCCCCCAGTAATATTGATAGATAGCTGTCCCCCCCGTAATATTAATAGATATCTGTCCCCCAGTATTATTGATAGATAGCTGCCCCCAGTAATATTGATAGATAGCTGTCCCCCAGTAATATTGATAGATAGCTGCCCCCTAGTAATATTGATAGATAGCTGCCCCCTAGTAATATTGATAGATAGCTCGCCCCCAGTAGGCAGCCAGTGCAAAAAAAAAAAGTAATAAGCAGTCACTCACCTTTCCCGGAACCTCGGCCGAGCTCCTCCTCCCAGCAGCCTACAGCACCGAGCGGCGCGGGGGTGTGACGTCACTGTGCATCACACTCCCTGCGCTGCTCATCGTTGTAGATGCGGAGCTCAGTGAGCGCCGCATCTACAGCAATAGGGAAAGCAGGGACAGAGCTTTCCCTGCTTTCTCTGTAATGCAGCCGCACGCTGAGCGCAGCTGCTAGATCTGCGCGGCCGGATTACAGCGGCCGCGCAGACAAGATGCCGACCGCCAGGACTAAAAGCACCAGGCGGCCGGCATCAGGTGTAGCCGGCGCCGCGGACCGGCAGGGGATGCGCTAAAGCCCGGTGTTGGTCCGTGGACCAGCAGTTGGAGACCCCTGTATTAGCTTATTCATGTATGCCAATACATTACACACAATGTGCCTTGACCGCAGGCTTGCTATACAGACAGCCCTGGAGCTACTCTAGATCCTCAGCACTGTCTGTACAGACATTCCCTGGGTTCCATCAGGTCACTTGGAATCCCGATCACCCAATGGAGCAGGGTAATGGACTGCGTCAATCAAAAGGTTATGCACGAGATTTGGAAGTTTCCTCTGCTTCCTGGCGCTGACAGAGACTTCTCTAGGAACAAAGCTGCTAAGTACAGCTTTGTTCCTAGTGCAGCTGTGGCACTGGGAGATGCAAAAACCTTCTTTCTGCAGCAACATCTTTTGACGTCACTTCAAATTAACGACCTGCAACAGCCGCCATCAAAAGATGGTGGACGGTCATTAAGTGGTTAAAGTTTAGTAGCTTTCTTATTTGTCCTGCTGCAACTGACTTTCTGAAATAAAAAGTGTAGCCAGACCCATAGAGATAGTCCATTCTCTCTCTGTGGCACTGCTTTTCAAGTTAAATACAGTACCTTGGTAAAGTATTTGGCCCCCTCGAACTTTTCAACCTTTTTATTGGATATTTTACACTTTTGTAAAAAAAAAACAACTGAAAAGTGAGGCGTGCAATCTTATTCGGCCCCTTTACTTTCAGTGCAGCAAAACTCACCCAGAATTTTCAGTGAGGATTCTAAAATAATCCAATTTTTCCCTAAATGACTGAGGATGATAAAATAATCACCGATTGAAAATCAAGTCCTCTTTTATAAATGCACCGCTCTTTATAGTCTCGGGGTTTTCGTTTAAAGCGAAAGGGGAGCTTTCTTTGGAAAACCAAAAGGAACACACCGGCCCGGTCTGTGATACTGTTTGGGGGAAAAATTTTAAAGCCGGATTTTAAAAATACAAAAAAGTTTTCCCCCAAATTTTAAAAACACCCCAAAGCATTTGTGCAAGCGATCTTATTAAAAAATGGAAAGAAATAAACCCCACTGAAAAATCTCCCCAAACCCAAGGCCCGCCCCTTCCAAAACCTTTTTCCAATCTCAAAAACGGGGAAACGACAAGATGCACCCAAAGGGCCCCAATGACACTCGGGAAATGAACTGCGAGATTTTACGCTGGGGTGGGAGAGCCCTGTAAATAGGACAAAAATCATTTCCGTACACTGTAAAAATCGGGCCCTTTTATGGAAGAGTGGCAAAAAGGGAAACCCATTTTTCAAAGATACCAAAAAAAGGTTTGTTTTAAAGTTTCCCAAACAAGCCCCGGGAAAGACACCAAACCTGGGGGAAAAAAAGGGAACTCGGGTCAGATAAAACCCAAAAAATTTTAAACTTTTTGGGCCCACAATACAAAATGATATGTTTGGCATAAAAAGCAACGGGTTAACTTTTCCCCGGCGTAAAAAAAGTGGATCCACGGGGATCACCGGAAAGCAATGGTTTTTAACCCAAAGCCAGGGGGGGGGTCTAATTTAGGTTTTCCCGGGTTTTAACCAAAAACCCCGCCGCAAAACGGGGGGAAACTTGCTGGGCAGGGGCCCTACCAGGACGCCCCCCTGCCTTAAACTTTGCTTGCCGGAGAAACCCGAGGTTTTTGTTTGGCACAAAATTGTAAGCCAAACCGTGGGCCCGGGGCAGGCAGAAGGTTAGGAAAAGGGGCTTTTGGTTTTGTTGGTCTTTGGCGGGGAAAGGTCGGGGAAAAGGGGCCCGGGTTTTTTTGGGGGGCCCAAGGAGCCCGGTAGCAAATGGTAGGGGGGTAAAATGGTGGTTCAGAACTGGGGAAACGGGGAAAACTTTTCAATGGGCAAAGGGCCACTAAAGACCCCGGGGGGAGGTGGGGGGAAAAGTGCCCGGGTAATATAGGGGCAGGGGATGGAAATTTAAAATTAAGGTTTGGCACGGGCCCCTTTTAAAAAAATTTCAAGACCCAGGCGCGGTCCCCCTAAGCAGGGGGGAGCGTGCGCCAGGCACCCGGGCCGGCTGCAGAAAACACAGGGCGCGGCCGGGGGGGTTCCCGGCGGCCGGGGGGGCCCGGGGCGCCATTTCGCCCGACACCCGGGGGGGGGCAGGGGCCCATTCGCCCCGGTTTAGGGGGAGGGAAGGGGCGGGAGCCGCGTTTGGCGCCCCCCCCCCGGGGTTGTGGGCTGCGGCGCCTTTCGAAAGACCCAACACAGCTTTCACCGGGAACACACCACCCCACCGTCAAACATGGGGGGGGGGCCCCAGCACCCTCTTTTTGGGCCTGCTTTTTTTTCACCCCAGGGACGGGGAAAAAAAGGTTTTTAAAAATTGAGGGAAGATGGATAGAGCCAAACACAGGCCCATTCGGGAAAAAGGGAAACCCTTTTGGAGTCTGAAAAAGGGCCCGAGACTGGGACGGAGATTTATCTTCCAAAAAGAAAATGACCCCCAAACATAAAGCAAAATCTAAAGGGAAAATGGTTCAAAAAATAAACTTTTTCCCGGGGTTTTTAGAAGGGCCCAAAGTCAAAGCCCAAACCTAAATCCAACCCGGAACTGGGGAAAAAAAGCTAAAAAAATTTGCTTTTTCACAAACGCTCCCCAAACCCAAACCCTCACTGACTCGACCTTTTTTCCCCCAAGGAAAAAAGGGGGCAAGAATTTCAGTCTCTCGATTGCAAAAATGATAGAGACATCCCTTTAGAGGGGGGACAAATTCGATTTTTAACAAAAAGTGAAATTTTTTTTAAAATTTGGGGGAAAAAAACCTTGGGATTCTAAAACGGATTTCAAGTTTGGGGGGTTGTTTTCGCGGGAAACAAAGCGTGTTTTTTAATTGTTTAAAAGGGCCCTGCAACCCACATGGGGGGTTCCTTTGGGGCAAAAAACTCTGGGGGGAAAAAAAAGGGGGTCCCTAAATAAACATTTTGGCTGAGAAAGCCTTTAAGGGGACCGGGGGGGGATTCTTGACGTCCCCGGGCACTATATAAGACGGACGCGCGCGGGGCAGTTCACATTCCTCTTTTGGGCCTTGTTGTGGGCGCTGCGCTCCATTTTTAAAGAGATCTCACACAAACAAAAATTTCCTTTTTATACGCTTTTTTTGGGGGGTGTCACGGGCTTTTCTCAGAGACTGTTTCTCTTACGTTCTCTTTTTGGTTTTTGGGGGGTTTTTGGGTAAATTGAAGTCCATTGTGCGTCCAATTCGCTCCCAAAATCCAATTTTAATATATCTGCTCATTCGGGGACACTTTTGAATATGCAAGGGTTACCAAAGCCTGTTGTTGCTGTTGTACTTTTTTAAAAGGAAATTTGGGCGCCCTTTTCCCCCCCCAAAAATCCCATTTAAATTTTTGGGCCCTGCTCATTTCTTTTGCGAAATTGATATAAAAGGGGGCTACTAAAGCGTGTTTTTTGCTATTTAGTCATTTAAAGAAAGGGGGTTTTTTTTTAAACCCAAAAAAGGAAATTTTTGCCGGGAGCATTTTCATACCCAAAAAGGGTTTAAAATTAAGCATTTTTTTGCTTTTTTGAGTAAAGGTAAAATTACACGTCATTTTAAACACACCCCATAGGGGGAAATTTTTGGGGCAGCTCATTTCTTTGTTCCAATTTTTTTACCCGGGGGTTTAAAATTTAAATTGTGTTGGCGATTGCTTTTGGCTATCAGATCGATCGATAGTCGATAGTGGGCCGCAAATCAAAAAGGGTTTTTTTTCATAGTGAGCATGGGATTTTGGCAAATGACCTTTTTAAAATTTTTTTGGGAGAGAAAAACCAACCCCCTTCATTTTTTACACCCAAACAAGGCGGGGGAAAGCTAAAAATTAAACACCCACAACAGTCAAAGGGGGTCGTAAAACACTTGGGCAAACCATTTGGGGGTTTTTAAAAAGTCAAAAAAAAAAAACCACAGCCCCATTAAATTTTGTTTTGTACCACAGCCTGCCCCTTTAAAAACCCGCATCACCCACAAAAAAAAGGGGCCAAAAAGGGCAGTATGTTTTGAACCACCCAGGGTTACTTAAAATGGACATTGAAAAATCCCTGCCCCTTGGAACGAAAGCATGACCCCCAAAACCTCCCTACCCCCCAGTTTTAAAAAAATTGCCAAAAAAGGGGGAAAAGTCTTTAAACCACCATTTTATTTTGAACGGGACACTAACTATATCTGTCCTGAAACCGCAGAATGCCTTTAAACCCTTTTCCTACCCACAGTTTAAAAAAGTGCCAAAAAAAGGGAGTTTCCCAACCACCTTTTAGTTTGAAAATGGACATATATTGTCCCTGTCCTGGGCCCCAGTATGCCATTTAAAAACCCGTTTTGACCCCCCCAAATTTCAAAGTGGCCCGGAAAAAAAAAAAAAAGGGTTTTTAAAAAACCAACCCCATTTTAGTTGAACGGGGCATTTACTAGAACTTTCCCTTTTCCAACAAACAAAGACCCAGGGCCGGGGTTTTTCAGTGGGGGCGGGGGAGGCCCCGGTGGCGTCCCTATCTATTAACACGCGGTTTAAAAAACCCTTTATGACGCAGCAACAAAAAATTCGTGCTGAAAGCAAGTGCGGGAAGCGGAAAGTGGGGGAGAACTCCCGCCCCTTCCCCCTGTACAAGTCAATACCCGGGGTACGCTTGCCCCCCCCCGTTGAGTGCCCGGGCCAATTGAGCTTCACTTTGGGAAAAACTGGTGGTTTAAAACCCCCCTGTTAACCCCGGTGCCCCTTTTTTTGGCCCTTTTTTTTCATTTTACTCAACGTGCTGGAAAAATTTCTCTGATACCCTTTTTTTTTCTGTCCCCTGCTCCTTTCTCCCGTCCTCTGCATAACCTACTCTGGTAAAATTTTGTACATGCAAGTTTTTTTAGTACTTTAATTCTAGGGAAAAAAAACATTTTTTAAAATAGGTTGGGAAACCCCCCATGGGCCTTTTTTTCCAATTTTTTTCATTGTATTAAAATTGGGGGTTTTCCAATACGGGATTGATAGCTATTTAAAATTTTTTTTGCAAAAACAAGTAAAATTTTAAAAGTGTCCATTAACAGTTTTTCCCACCTAATTTCCCGTTTTTTGAAAAGCACCATTCCCCTTTAGGGCCCCTCTTGCAATTTTGAAGAACAAATTTCGGTTAGAAACAACATTTTTTTGAATAGGACCTGTTAAAATAGCTTTCATGTCACGCCCAAAAAGCCCCCAAAAATTCCAAAACATGACCCTTGAGCCACTTTTGGAAAAATTGTGAAGAAACAAATGGGCTGTTAAAAAAACCAAAATTTTTTTTTGGGAAAAAGGACCTGTAGTTTTGCTTCAAAGTCACAGCCCAAAAGGCCCCCCCAAAAAATTTAAAACATACCCCTTAGCCACTTTTTGGGCCCAAATTTTTGGGAAAAACAAATTTTCTATTTTGAAAAAAACATTTTTTTTTAAATAGGGACCGTTAAATATTTTTGCTTTTTTAAAGCAAAATTTCCCCCAAAAATTTTAAAGCTGACCCCTTTAGCCCTTTTTTGGTCAATTTGATGAAAAAACAAATGTCGCTAAAGGGAAAACAAAATTTTTTATAATAGGACCTGTAGTATTTTCTGCATTTCAAAAACAGCAGGGCCCAAAAAAAATTATTTTAAAAAAAGCTTTCCAACCCCCTGGGTTAAAAATTTGTGAGGGAGAAAAAAACCACTTAGAAGCCACATTTCTGTTCCAAAGGGGCCATTTTTTAATTCCCGTATCTCACAAACAACATTACCCCCAAAACCCTTGCAATGCGGGAAAAATTCTTAAGATGAAGTAAAATAAATGGAATACGGTTTTGTCATGAAAAACCCTTTCGTCTTTTTCAGTCCCCCTCAAGCAAAAGAGAAAAAAAAAAGGAAAAAGAAATAAAAAAATTTTTGTAAAAAAATGACATTTTAAAAAAAAGTTTTTTAAGATTTTCAAAAAGTTTTTTTGTTTTTTAAAAAGGGTGTGAAATAGACCGGGAAAAATAATCGGGTTTACCTGGGAATTGGGGCCACAAAATCAACAGGATCCTTTCCCGGGTTCTCTTGATGAAAGTCAAAACGATCCACATTATCTGTGGAAAGCCGATGCGTTTTTCTTTTAATGGGCCTCCAGCGTGTGAAGGTCCCGCTCAGATTGACGCTGGGGTGCTGGGCCATGACAACACCCCTTTGGCGTGAAAGCCCCGCTCGGGGCCCCCTTCGGGCCCCCCCTTTTTGGTACCCCCCGAATCTATTGGGCCCGGAAAAACATGCCCCAAAAAAAAAACCCGGTTTTTGAACCCCAGGGTTGTCGTGCCCAAAGGGTTTAAGCTGTTCTCTGTTTTGTTGGATGTTTTGCCCCGCATTTCTTTCGTTTGGGGAGGTGGGAAACAAAGATTGCCCGGGTCCCCCCATTAGGCTTCCGCCACCTTGCCCCGCTTTCTTCCCCCTACGCCCCTTGGGACTATTTTTTTCTTTCACTCGCTGATGGGTTTTTTCCCCCCGGACCCTTTGGGGGCGTGAAGCCGACGCAAAAGATGTCTTTCCCGTTATCAATCCAAAGGGGAAGGTCTCCATTTTTTCCGGCCTTTTACTCTCTTTTGGGTGGGTGGGGGAAAAATCCTGGGTTTTGGGGGGGGCGGGCCCGGGGGGCCGGGGGGGGGGCCCCCGGGAAGGGGGCTTTTGGAAGGAATTTCGAGGTTTATTTTTTGGGGGGGGGGAAATGGAGCATCCAAGCCTAAAGGGGAGAGATTTGGGCCTTTATTTCCCAAAACCCCTTGGGTTTAGGGGGCCCCTAGCAAACTGGGTCTTCTCATTTCCTCCTCCGCCCCCAAATTTGCGCCAACCCTTTTCCCAAAGGGCCCGGAAATCGGAAAAATCGGGTGTCCCCAAAGGGAAAACCTCCTCCTCCTCCCCCTCCCCTTTTCCCCCGGCACCCGCTTCAACACAGGGCCCGACTTGCCTAATGATCCCCCCTGAGAGCTGATGCGGGCCCCCTTGCACCCACCCCGGACCCCCAAAACCCCGCCCAAAAGAAGACCGAAAGAAATTGTGAACTGTGGCCTTGTGGATTTGCGGGGTGAAAGGCCCCCGTGTCCGCATTGTGTTTCCCTTTTCCCCCCGTCGCTGGCGGGACCTGTTGTTTTTTAGAGTGTCCACCCACGGGTTTCCGAACTAAGAATCACCCAATGCTCATCCCGAAAGGGCCCTTGTCCCCCCACTGACCATTTTTTGGGGGCTTTTTCAAAACTGGCCCAAAGGGTGGTTTCAGAGCTCTTTTTCCCCGCCCCCCACTCTCGGTTGGTTTTTTTCCCCCCCGAGGTCCGCAAACCGGGTTGGGTTGTCAGCCCATGTGGGCATTCGTACTGCGTAATTTCCATTTCCCCTGCTTTCCACAATCGCTGGAGCATTGGGGGGTGGAAATTCCGCGTGTTGCCACGTCATAATGGAAAGGTTGACGGGGAAAAACCCAAACTGACGCTTTCAACGCAACCAAAAGGGTGACGAAGCAGGGGGTCGCGGGGGCCCCGGGGGAAGTGGGGAACTCAGACCCCGGAGCCTTTCCCCAGCAGGAGTCCCAATCCGGGTTTTGCTCTTTAAAATTTCTG
>JAODAL010082134.1:0-11678 GCA_025379985.1 Phyllomedusa bahiana
AATTTTGGGTTTTCTTAAACATTGGGTTTTTAAATATATAATTTAATTACATTTTTCATGTCTATTATGAAGTCCTGTTCTAGGAGAGTGAAATTGGTCCTAAGTATACTGCACCTTCCTGGTCAAATAAAGAACTGCTAAGAGTTGGCTGCCTAGAACTAGATTTGCTTGACCTTTGCTACCCTGAGACAAGTTTTTTCAATTTATAACAATTTGTAAGGCTGAAAAAAAAACAGATTTCCATCCAGTTCAATCTATTGCACTCTAGTGTTGATCCAGAGGAAGGCAAAACCCCAATGAGGTAAAAGCCAATTGTCTTTATTTTAAGGAGAAAATTCCTTCCCGACTCCAATCTGTCAATCAAATAAACCCTGGACAAGCCCCTTTCCCCCAGAACCCTGGTCATAAACTTGTTCTAAAAACTACATCAGAAATGTGTCCAGACCCTTCTCCAGAACCCGGTCACTAAAACCCTGTTATATTATTACATCTAAAATGCCCCAAACCCCCTTCCCAAATCCTGGTCACTAAAACCTTTTCTATTTTTTCATCAAAAAATGTATCCAACCCCTTCTCAGAAAGGGGTCACTGTAACCTTTATATATTACACTCTAGAAATGTATCCGGGCCCTTCTCCAGAATCCGGCCTAAACCTGTTTAATTATTACATCTAGAATGACCCCCGGGCCCTTCTCCAAATCCTGGTCACTTAACCTTTATATTATTTACATGTAAAAATGTACCAACCTTCCGGGACCCGGTACTAAACCCTTTTAAATTTTATTACACTCTAAAAGCATCCCGACCCTTTTTTTGAATTTGTTGGGAATTCACCTGACACTTCCTTGGCAGAAAAGGGGTTTTCCAAGTCCACTGCTCTTACAGTAAAGAACCCCCTTTGATTTTATGTAAAAACTTTTTTCCCTTAACGAGAGGACGCCCCTTGCCTGATATATTATTTTTTGGTATAAATACTCAGGATTGCCAAGGAGTCAAGCTGTTTGGCATTAAAGTCTTCTAAAGGATGGTCCTTCTCCAAAAGAGTGCTAAGAGGGGAATTGCCCACCATGCCCTTTGGGGAACGGGTTTTTTTTTGTTGGTTTTTAAGAAGGGACTAGGTTCTTAGCCCCTTCCCCATTTTCTATTTTTAAAAAAGCAACTCCTATGTAGAGATGTTAAAGCTATCTTTGTGAAAGCGGGGTGGCACAACTTGGACCCCATTTTTTTCATGGGTCCATTTAAAAGCTTCCTCTAAGATATGTATGTGTCTGCAAAGGATCATCCGAATATAGACTGGATTTGTTTTTTTGAATTTTTAAAAAAATTTGAGGACTCAGTTTCATAAATACAAAGAAAGTTAAGAACCATGTTAATACTTTTTCATCAAGGCCCAGGATCCCGGTTTTTCTTTTAATTCAGGGATTTGGAATTTTTTGTTTGGCTTGTTCGAGTATTCCCACTAAAAATGAACAATGGTGATCCTACATTTTACAATTTTCTTAGGTTTTGACTTGCTTTATCTAGAACGGGAACTTTTTCCCGAAAGAAAAGTGGGAAAAACAGGGGCCAAACCCCTGGGGTAAGTAACATTGCAAAAGACTCAATTATTCTACCTCAGAGGGGTTCAATCTATGCGGGGTATATTAATTGTAGTAATACATCCCGGCCATTTTATTAGGTACACTTGTCCAACTGCCTTAACATTAAAATTTAAATCCACCCAATCACATGGGGCAATCAGTGTTTTAGGCTGTAACAGGTCAAGACAATCCCTGCATTCAAACCGAGATCATATGGGGAAGAAAGGTGATTTATGCCTTTGAACGGGCAGGTTTTTTGGTGTAAAAGGGGCTGGTCTGGTATTCAAAACGCTGTCTCCTGGGATTTTACGCACAACCATCTTGGGGTTTTACAGAGAAGGGTCCGAAAAAGAAAAAACACCATTTAGGGGGCAGTCCTGTTGCGGAAATCCCTTTGTTGAGCCAGAGGTCAAAGAAATGGGCAACTGGTTCGAGCGATAGAAAGGAACATGACCAAATGCCACCCGTTTTCAACCAAAGGGAGGCAAAAGCATTCTGAACGCACAGTACGGGGAACTTTGAGGGAATGGGTCCAGCACAGAAAACCAACCGGGGGCCATCCTTTTTGCTAAGAACAGGAAACGAGGCTCCAATTTTCCCAAGCTCACGAAATTGGGCAAAAAAATTTGGGAAAACGTTGCCTGGTCGATGAGTCTCGATTTTCCTGCACTTCGGATGGTAGGGGCAAAAATTTGGGGAAAAAAATGAAAACGATCCATCCTGCCTTGTATCAAAGGTTCAGGGTGGTGGTGGTGGTGTCAGGTGTGGGGAATATTTTCTTGGGACTCTTTTGGGGCCCCTGGGACCAATTGAGCACGTTGAACACCTTTGGAAACATCCACGAAGAATGAGGAGTTCTGAAAGGGAAAAGGGGGTCCAACCCGGGACACATGGGGTACCAATAAAGTGGCCCGGTGAGTTATAACAGGTTTAGGTTGAGTTCTCTTTTAAAGAAATGATTGCAGGTCGTCATAGTTTAATAAAAGATTGTATGTTACTCTTTTACATTCACTTTCATATTCACTATTGCATTAGCATTATGACATGACTGCTAATTGATAAATAAATATGTCATACAGAATTCGTAACAAAGGGAAAACGTAGGTTTAAAAAAAAGTATTTTTACAGGAAAAGTTTCGTGCCAGAGACCCGGGGTAGCCCCCCCATGCCCCCCAGCACATAAGGTCCCTGCCCAATGAAAGAAAGAAAATACATTTTTTTTCTAAAAAACGTGTAGATTAACACATACATAGATATAAAGTACAATGTCTTCAGTGTAAATGACTGCACCACAGACATATGAGGCTGTAATGTGCTTCTTTATCACCATAGATGCTCCAGTACTCCTCCTATTACTCCATATGACCTCCCTATATCTCCTCCCTTTTTCTCCATATAAACCCCCCCAATATTCCTTCTATTACTCCCAAAACCCCCCTACTTCCCCCAAATTTCTCCTATAACTTTTCCCCAAACTCCTCCTATTACTTTAAAAACCCCCCTATATCTCTTCCTATTACCATTAACCTCCCCTATATCTCCCCTATTTCTCCATAAACCCCCTATACCCCCCTATTACTCCATTAACCTCCCCTATATCTCTCCTATTACTCCATATAACCCCCCTATATCTCCTCCTATTACTCCATATAACCTCCCAATATCTCCTCCTATTACTCCATATAACCTCCCCTATATTTGCTCCTATTACTCCATATAACCTCTCCTAAATCTGCTTCTATTATTCCATATAACCTCCCCTATATCTCCTCATAATCCTCCATATAATCTCCTCTATCTCCTCCTATTACTCCATATAACCTCCCTATATCTCCTCCTATTATTCCATATAACCTCCCCTATATCTCCTCCTATTACTCCATATAACCTTCCTATGTCTCCTCCAATTACTCCTTATAACCTTCCCTATATCTCCTCCTATTACTCCATATAACCTCCCTATATACACTCCTATTACTCCATATAACCTCCCTATATCTCCTCCTATTACTCGATATAACCTCCCTATATCTCCTCCTATTACTCAATATAACCTCCCTACATCCCTTCCTATTACACCATATAACCTCCCTATATCTCCTCCTATTACTCCATATAACCTCCCCTATATCTCCTCCTATATCCCCATATAACCTCCCCTATATCTCCTCCTATTACTCCATATAACCTCCCCTATATCTCCTCCTATTACTCCATATAACCTCCGTATAGCTCCTCCAATTACTCCATATAACCTCCCCTAAATCTCCTCCTATTACTCCATTTAACCTCCCCTATATCTCTTCCTATGACTCCATATAACCTCCCCTATATCTCCTCATATCATTCTATATAACCTTCCTTATATTTCCTTCTATTACTCCATATAATCTCTATATAACCCATAATGCATCTTATTACTAAATATAAGCATTAAAGGGGTTGTCTCGCTACAATGATTGGGTTTTAATTAAAAGATCTTTAAAAAACAAGCAGCTTTGCAATATATGTTCATTACAAATGTCCTACTGATTTTGAGTAAGCCCTGTTAGTAGGAGTACATCAGCTTCTCAAATCTCTATAGCAGCCGACCTGTTGATCCTTATCTTACTGGCTGTCAGGTCGGTATGACTCATCACCTTCAGAATACAGGTCGGAGCAGAGAGCCCCTCCCGCACAGAATGCTTCTGTAGTGGAGGGAGGGGGAAGGCTCTGGCTTCTGTGTAGCTGTGCTGCCTGGATTAACCCGGTGTGTGCCTGCTTCCTCCTGCTCTCTACACAGATAGATGGGACAGCAGTGACCCTGTCTGTTACTATAATCATGATGTGTCTGTGGAGCTGTAACTATACTAATACTATAAGGATCAGGGGGCATGTGAATGCTTCATGCTCTGGTGTACTAGTGACACATCCTGAGTATAGTAACACTTCACAGCGGCCCTGTGTCTGTTCTGACAGGGTCTGTTTGTTGCTGGAGATGTGCAGATTTGTATGCTAAGCAGGGGGTATAGGAACACTTGCATCCCCCCTGCTCCGGCTCCACACTCATAGATCAGCTCTCTCCTGTCTCCTGACTGTGGAGATGAGCAGCAAGAGCTGCAGCAGACCTAGGCAGGCACACACAGGGTTAACTCTGGCAGCAAACCCCCTCGCCCTCCCCCTGCTGTATAGAAGTTACAGAGGAGAGCTTTCTGTGTGCTTAGGGGAGGGAGGAAGAGGGAGGAGAGGAGGCAGACAAGAAGCACGCCCCTCAGTTCAGGGCCGGGACAAGGCATTTTGGTGCCCTAGGCGAGTACAGCCAATGGCGCCCCCCTCCCTCGCTCCCCAAAAATGCCCCCCCCCAAATTTCTCTCCCCCCCTGCGCCAGGCCCCTGTCCAATTTTTCGCGTACCCCACTAGTCCCTCCTTCCTCCAGCACGCACAATGGAAACAGCCTGACAAATTTGCTTTTTCAAATCCCCCCTCCGTATGACGTTTAATACCCCTAAATAACAGCCCCAAATAACCCCGATACAGGAAAAATCACCAGACAAAGATGTTAAAAAAATACCCACAAACCAAAAATACCCACCGGGACAAATAATCCTGCCAGACCTACCGAACGCGACCCCCAAAAGTGACTATCACGTACACAGGCTCTGATTACATATACCACACCCAACATGACCAAAGGGGAGTACTAGTTGTTGTAGACGCTCTTCAAAATCTAAGTGTTACACGCTTTAAATTTAGTGACTACAGGAGACGTCTTTTCTGATCAGCGTCTTCATTTTCCCTTTTTTCCCCCCCCTTTCCGGCCACCCTTCATGCGATTGCCCGGCCCAATACAGCCCTGCAGTTTTGGACCAAATATTTAGAATCCTCAATTTCCAGCAACTCCAAATTATAGGTATAAAATTTCCCCTCATTAACGGGTATAAGAATGGGTCACTCTCAGGCGGGTATATAGACATGGGTCACTCTCGGGCAGGTTAATAGCTATAGGGGCTCAGGCGGGGTATATAGGGGCACACAGGCAGTAATAGCTATGGGGGCTCAGGCTGATAACCCGGGGTACAGGCAGGCTTATAGGCCTACAGGCAGGCATAGGGGGGGCAAAAGGCGGCATAGGGGGCCACAGGCAGGCATATGGGGCCACAGGCAGGCTTATAGGGCCACAGGGGGACATGGGGCCAAGGCGCACATGGGGGCCCAGCAGGTTATGGGGCCACAGGGGCTTATGGGCTACGGGCAGGGTAGGGGGCCCACAGGCATTTTTAATAGGGGCCACGGGCGGCTATAGGGCTACAGGTGGCTTATAGGGCCCAGGCAGGCATATGGGGCCCAGCGGGCATAGGGGCCCAGGCAGGCATAGGGGCCCAGGCGGGCGTATGGGGGCCACAGCAGGCGTATGGGGCACAGCAGGCTTTAGGCCACAGGCAGGCAAAGGGGGCCCAGGAGGCATATAGGGGCTACAGGCGGGTTTATAGGGGCACGGGCGTTATAAGGGGCCACGGGCAGGGTTATAGGGCCCAGGCAGGCAAAAAGGGGGCCCACAGGCGGCATATAGGGGCACAGGAGGCATATGGGGGCTACAGGCAGGCATATGGGGCTCAGGCAGGCTAGGGGCCACGGCAGGGAGGGGGGCCACAGGCGGGCTATGGGGGTACAGGCAGGCATAAGGGGCTACGGGTAGGCTTTGGGGTACAGGCGGGCATAGGGGCCACAGGCGGTTTTATAGGGGCTACAGGCAGCATATGGGGGCTCGGCAGGCATATAGGGGCCCAGCGGTAAAAACAAAAACATTCAATTTCCCCTGCTCCCCGGCCGCGCTCCCTTGGGACCCCCCTCCACGCGGACGCGCCCCGGCAGCCCTGGGGGCGCACGGCCGACGCCTGTGCCCCGGGGAGAGGCCGTCACAGACATCACTTCATCGCAACGCTGCCAGCCGGCGCCGCCGGGCCGGGGGGGGGGGGGGGGGCCTCAGCGCTATGAGGACCCGGGAGCCCCCTGTGGGCTCTGCGGCTCAGGAGGGCCGCGATCTCCGGGAGGGCCCCACACGCTGCGGAGCAGGGAGCGTCTCTCAAGCTCCCCAGAAGCGGTCACAAAACCCCCGGCGCTTAGGCCCCTGGCAGCGGCCTGGAGCCCCGGGGAGGGTCGGGCCTGACGGGGCCCCTTAGGGTAGGCAAGGGAGGCGCCCTAGGCGGTCGCCTACCTTGGGCCACCCCTCGTCCCGGCCCGGGCCCCGTTCAACGCCCGGCTCATGACTTAGGCTGAAAGCTTGTATGAGACCCAAATCCTTTTTCGACTAACTATAACTTTTCTTAAATTTTTCGAAGTCCGACTACAATCCTCCCGGCCTTCCCGATCCCCCTATACTGAATGATGCTTCCATTTTCCCGCACCTAGTACCCGGCTCCTTTATCCCTGGAGACACAAAAAAACTAGAGGAAGTGATTAAAGTTTGGGGTTATCTGGAGGTTTTAACTCGAAATACAGTTATTTCCATAATATTTTTGGGGTTGACTTGAGGTGTGGTCTTGCATTTGGAAATATTGTGTGAAGAAAAATGTGCAGTCAAAATATCTCTACATGCAGGTGAAACAAGCCATCCTTAAGCTGCGAAAACAGGAAAAAAAAACATACGAGAAATTTCTACAATATTAGGAACTTGATACAGCCTGAGAAAGAAAGAAAGCACTGGTGAACTCATCAATGCAAAAAGACCGGGCGCCCCCTGAAAAACAACAGTGGTGAAAGATTGCAGAAAAATTTCATGGGAAAAAAACCCCTGCACAAAGTAAAAAATGAAAAACACTCACCCGGGTTAGGGGAAACAATACCAAAACTACTAAAAAGAAAATTGAAAATTAAAACAAAGGCCCCTCAGGGCAAGCCATCATAAGCCCTTTAAGAAAAAAAGGGTAGATTGGGCTTGCTAAAAAAAAAACAAAAAAGGCACACATTTTTGGAGAACTTTTTTGGCAGATAAAACCAAGATAAACCTCTACCCAAAGATGGGAAAAACAATTATGGAGAATGTGGGGACACTCATGATCCCGAGCATACCACCCACCTGTAAAAAACGGGGGAGGCATGTGTGGTTGGGCATGCATGGCACCGTGGCACTGGGGCCTATTTTTTTGATAATGTCACACAGCAGAAGCCCGGTGAATTCTGAGGATTCAGAGACTAGTGTGTGCTCAAATCCAGCCAAAGCAGCCAAACTGGTTAAAAAGGCATTTCATGAACAGAGGACATGACCCCAAAAAAAAAACGAAAGCAACCCCAGGGGTCTTTTAAAAAAAAAGAAGTGGAAATCCTAAATGCCAAATCAGTCACCTGTCTCAGCCCAAGAGCAGCATTCATGTTTAAAAACTAAACTTCAGAAGATTCCCCCCAAACAAACAGCAACGAAAATCGCTGCAGTAAAGGAGAGCATAAAAAGGAGGGAAAAAAACATCTGTTGATGTCCAGAGTTCCAGACTTCAGGGCCCCATTGTCAAAAAAGGGGTTTTTTTCCAAGTAATAGAAATTAACATTTTATTTACGATTATTTAATTTGTCCGATTACTTTTGAGCCCCTGAAATGAAGGGATTGTGTTTAAAAAATACTTTAGTTCCTCACATTATTATACAATCATTTTGTGCAACCCACTGAATTAAAGCTGAAAGTCTGAACTTCAACTGCATCTGAATTGTTTTGTTCAAAATTAATTGTCCTAAAGTACAGAACCAAAACTAGAAAAATGTTGTCTCTGTCCGAATATTTATGGATCTCACTATATATG
The DNA here is from genome assembly GCA_025379985.1 of Phyllomedusa bahiana. NCBI lineage: Eukaryota > Metazoa > Chordata > Amphibia > Anura > Hylidae > Phyllomedusa > Phyllomedusa bahiana. The sequence goes on from JAODAL010082134.1 coordinate 8,351, forward strand.
ATGGAATGTTAATACAACATTAATTAGAAAATGCCAAAGGGAATAGGTATGTAAATTAATAATGGAACACAGATGGTCTTTTTGTCTGAAACAACCCATTGCAGCTCTACTATTGTGGTGAAATGCAAATGCAAAATTTTAGTCACATTATAACTACGTGACATCAATCTTAAATGGGTTGTCTCACTACAAGGTTTGCTTTTTATTTTAAAGACTTTAAAAAACAAGTCACTTTGCAAATGTTTCCATAAACCATATCCACCTTTTTTAAGATCCCCCTGTAGGGCTGCCCTCAGCTCCCTGGTCGCTATAGCCAGCCCTTTTTATCTCCCATGGGCTCCCACACTGGTTGCTATAGAAAAACAGACCTATTTCTACAGCGCCTAGAAAGCCATAAACACGACCCGAATAAAAAATTAAACCCAAGAAAACGAACTGAGAAGATGAATCAATGTAGTGAGAAAACCCCCTTTAAGAGCTTTCTCTTCCTCTTTTCCACAAAAATCCCAGCACAATATTAAACACAAACAAAGCTGCAAAACCAAATCCCTGTCTCTGTGATAGGCCCCCTACTTCTAGATATCATTTTCCAAAAATATAAAAATTCCCGAACACACCATTCAGGCCATGAATATTAAAAGAAAGGCAAAAAATTTAAGAAAACTAACTAATTCAATTGTTCCAAAAAGCCCAAAAGGGGATACCCCACACCAAAAAAGCAAAATTTTATTTAAAAAACCTAAAAAAGACAAAGCATGGCTACACAACGGGAAAGGGCCACATCCGAACGTACAGCCTAAAATGCCCAAAACCCTTTTGTCTTTGTAAGGATTTATAAATAAAATTTAGCTTTTTAAATTCACCGGGGTCTCCAGAATAGCGGGCACCCCAATAATCAGTTAGGTGCTGAACTTCGTTACATTCAATGTCAACTGTACTTATCTACAAGGTTTCACATTTTTTACTCTATAAGTTTAAAATTTTTAGTAGTGGTTTAGACTAAAGAAGCAGCTCTGTTTCTCTCCTTTCTCAGCAGGAACATCAGCAAAATTTTTTTAAAAGGGATGTCTACCTTTAAAAATATTTTTTTTAAAAAACAACCAATGTAATAAAATAACATTATAAAGTATACACCTCAACAATAGCTCTGGATTCAGCAAGGAAGCTTCAGGAAGCACCTAATTCTTCGTTTACTACCACCACAAATGCTCTCAAACCCAAATAATGGTCTCAGAAGTTTACAAACCAAGAGCAACATAAAGGGCAACATGCATGAAATTTGGCATTAACACAGCAAATTTCATGCGCATTATACAGACATAGAATGCGCCTGTTTTATGAACCCGGTCTACAGCAGGTCATAAATCAGGCGCATTCTACATTGGGGGACATTTTCCCCGGGTCAGGTAAAAATTTTGAAATGCCTACCCTTTTCCCAAAATAATGAACATAGAAATCCCGTATAAGCATAAATATGTACTTCACACGTTCAGGCGTCCCACCTCCCGCACCCCCCCGAGATCTGGCGCATTACAAAGTCTGCGGTGCTCTGTAATGCCCCCGGAGTGGGGCAGAGTGTAAAAATGTATGAACAGGGCTGCGCCTGATATCAGGCTGAAAAGACACCAAATATCTGTCGCAGCCCCGTTGATACGTGTCGCCCAAGTCTCTATAAACTTTTGCCCAAATATTAAAAAACAAGAAATTTCTTTTGAAGAGTTTTTTTTTAATATTGCACATACATTAGGTGAAAGGTATCAGTCACTCTATATTCCCATCAATATTTCTTTATCCACTTTCACTTCCTTTATTTTTCAGGCTTCCACTTCCCTGACCGATATTCTCTGGAGTGCAGTAACCTCCCTCCTCCCCCTCCCCCACCAGACTCGGAAGTGAATGGTTCCCTTTGGCTCCCCGCTCCTACAAAAAGGGTAAAATTGACTCGAAAAAAATGGAATGCAAGCAAAATTTTTGGACGGCAGAATGAAAAAAAAAAAAAAAATAATTCAAAAGGACCTTGTCATCTCCTACCAACTGGTTGTAAATCCTTTGTTCCTGGGGAAATATCTTTCGAAGCCTTTTCTCTTATATCTGTGATTTCGTTCCCTTTTAATTCTTCCTAAAATTATCAGAAACTGACAGCTGGGTGTTACCATTCCAGTTCAGGGGGTATGAGGGAGGCTGCACACACTGATTGAACAATGTCAGACTGTGCAGGGACACCCTCCCAATGGCTAACACCCAGCTGACAGATTGGTAGTTTATTTCTTGGAGAAATAACAGGGGAACTACATAACCCAGAAATCTAAGGAAGATGCTCCAGAATTGTCATTCTGAGAGCACAAGAATTTACTAAAACAGACCTATCCGGAACAGCCTCATCTGAGGCATAACCTAAATATTCTGGACCCAGATGCAAGATTTATAATAGGGCTCCCATCTACCATGTGCCATGTGTAGTAAGGTTCTACTTTTTGAAGAGGGGCCTTTGGCACGCATTTTTGCAGGGGACAAGCGTTTTCTGCCTCTCCCAAAACATCCTAGGTCAAGGTCCCCCCTAGATTCAGCAGTTCTGACCTTACGGGAGCCATTTTTTCCCGTATATGGCACCATCCAGGAAAATTGTACATCACAGGACTTTTGTTGATCACTTAACATCACTCTATGATCTAACTGTAGGCTCAGACTTGCCTATAGGAGAGCAGGGGGAAGCCCTGGTGGGATCCTGGGTATGGTGGGCTCCTGGACATGGCAGGCATAGGCTGCTTTCTAGGGAGAAAGGTAGAGAAAGGGAGGCAGAGTGCAAGACATTGGGGTATGGCACCCTGTACAGGGAAAAGCAGGGTGGGCCCCAAAAATCACCTTCACTGGTGGGCGCCAAAAATTAACTCCACCGGAGGGCCCCAAGAAGTAACTCCACCGAGGAGCCCAAAGAACAACTCCACGGGGGACCCCAAAATCATTTTCCCCGTGGGGACCCAAAAATTAACTCCCCGGGGGGGGTCAAGAACAACTTTAGGTGGGCTCCAAGCAACACCTATGGTGGCCCCAAAAATCCCCCACTGGGGGCCCAAAAAATCAACTCCACGATGACTCCCAAGAATCAACTCCACGGTGGGGTACAAATCAACTCCACTGGTGGGCCCCAAACCACTCCCTGGGGGCACCCAAAAATTAACCCACTAGGGGGGCCCCAAAAATCAACCCTCTGGCAGCTTTAACTCCACTGGCCCCATGAATCCATTCCACTGATGGGCCCCAATAATGAGCTTGGGAGCCCCGAGGATCAACTCCACTTTTGGCTCCGGTACCTCATGCAAAATTAGGC
>JAODAL010082135.1:0-11677 GCA_025379985.1 Phyllomedusa bahiana
TGGCCCCGAAGTATGTGCCCCCCGGGGAGGGAGCAGTCATGGCCGCGGCCCTGCAGGGGTTACAGGACGGCAGCTCCTTGTTCCCATGACTACAAGCCACTTCTCAGGTTCAGAAGCTGCCACTTCCTGTGTCTAATTTTTGCAGCCAATGAGGAGATTGTTTACTGATATCGGGCAGCGGCCTCCGAAAATGTGAGGGCACCGGGCCTGGGAGCAGGGCCACAAATACAACATCTTTAGGAACAGTCAGCTGCTGAGCTGTGTATCTAATCCTATCCGGTGTGATACCGTCTGCTGAGCCGTGTATCTAATCCTATCCTGTGTGATACTGTCTACTGAGCCATGTATCTAATCCTATCCTGTGTGATACCGTCTGCTGAGCCGTGTATCTAATCCTATCCTGTGTGATACAGTCTGCTGAGCCGTGTATCTAATCCTATCCTGTGTGATACCGTCTGCTGAGCCGTGTATCTAATCCTATCCTGTGTGATACCGTCTGCTGAGCCGTGTATCTAATCCTATCCTGTGTGATACCGTCTGCTGAGCCGTGTATCTAATCCTATCCTGTGTGATACCGTCTGCTGAGCCGTGTATCTAATCCTATCCTGTGTGATACCGTCTGCTGAGCCGTGTATCTAATCCTATCCTGTGTGATATCGTCTGCTGAGCCGTGTATCTAATCCTATCCTGTGTGATATCGTCTGCTGAGCCGTGTATCTAATCCTATCCTGTGTGACAGCGTCTGCTGAGCCGTGTATCTAATCCTATCCTGTGTGACAGCGTCTGCTGAGCCGTGTATCTAATCCTATGCTGTGTGATACGGTCTGCTGAGCTGTGTATCTAATCCTATCCTGTGTGATATCGTCTGCTGAGCCATGTATCTAATCCTATCCTGTGTGAAACCCTATGCTGAGCTGTATCTAATCCTATCTTGTGTGATACTCTGCTGAGCTGTGTATCTAATCCTATCCTGTGTGACAGCGTCTGCTGAGCCGTGTATCTAATCCTATCCTGTGTGATACTCTGATCTTCTGTGTATCTAATCCTATCCTGTGTGATACCGTCTGCTGAGCCGTGTATCTAATCCTATCCTGTGTGACAGCGTCTGCTGAGCCGTGTATCTAATCCTATCCTGTGTGATACGGTCTGCTGAGCTGTGTATCTAATCCTATACTGTGTGATACCGTCTGCTGAGCCGTGTATCTAATCCTATCCTGTGTGACACCCTATGCTGAGCTGTATCTAATCCTATCTTGTGTGATACTCTGCTGATCTGTGAATCTAATCCTATCCTGTGTGGTACCCTCTGCTCAGCCGTGTATCTAATCCCATCCAGTGAAGTTCAAGAAACAATGGACCCGGCGCTCGTTTCGTGGAGTAAATTTTTTTTTTTATTCCAAATAAAAAATTCATGAAAGGAGCGTTCAGCCGTCCATCGAGTGCAACACATTCATGTGACGCGTTTCACACCGGAACGGCGCTTCCTCAGATAAAAGAAGCGGAACTGCTATCCCAGGACCTGCACAATCAGTGTTGTCAGGGGGAGGTGGACCTGCACAATCAGTGTTGTCAGGGGGAGGTGTATCCGCTACCCCAGGACCTGCACAATCAGTGTTGTCAGGGGGAGGTGGACCTGCACAATCAGTGTTGTCAGGGGGAGGTGGACCTGCACAATCAGTGTTGTCAGGGGGAGGTGGACCTGCACAATCAGTGTTGTCAGGGGGATGGAGCGGCACTCGCCCACTACTGTGGCTGGCGGTGGCAGCGCTCTCGGCCATTTATAGCGCCGGCTCCTCAGCTGCTCGTGTGATGTGGAATCTCTGATCGACGTCAGCGGCTGCTAAAATAACAAAGCTCCGAGCGCCCGTCCCCTGGAAGCAGGAGCCTGCGCCCCGGCGGATGGCGGCGATATACACCCCACCCCCTCGCTCCGACAACACAGAGATCTGCGAGTGTGGAAAGGACGAGACACCCGGAAAAGGGCAACAAGTGGCACCGCGCATTCACCTGCCCGAGGAGCCCAAGAGAGCGGGCCAGGGGCCTCCCACTGACGCCTGAGCACGGAGGGCCCAGAGGACGGAGGGCCCGCGGGAGAGAGCGGCCCCACAGTACAGCAGCACCCCGCCGCTAGGCTCCACAGTACAGCAGCACCCCGCCGCTAGGCTCCCCTGGTCAGCAGCACCCCGCCGCTAGGCTCCACAGTACAGCAGCACCCCGTCGCTAGGCTCCACAGTACAGCAGCACCCCGCCGCTAGGCTCCACAGTACAGCAGCACCCCGCCGCCAGGCTCCGCAGTACAGCAGCACCCCGCCGCTAGGCTCCTCAGTTCAGGAGCTCCGCAGCGCTAGGCACCACAGGACAGGAGCACCCCCGCGCTAGGCTCCACAGTACAGGAGCACCCCACCGCTAGGCTCCACAGTACAGGAGCACCCCACCGCTAGGCTCCACAGTACAGGAGCACCCCACCGCTAGGCTCCACAGTACAGGAGCACCCCACCGCTAGGCTCCACAGTACAGGAGCACCCCACCGCTAGTCCACAGTACAGCACACCCCGCCGCTAGGCTCCACAGTACAGCAGCACCCCGCCGCTAGGCTCCACAGCAGCACCCCCGCTTTGGCTCCACATACAGCACACCCCGCCGCCAGGCCCCACAGTACAGCAGCACCCCGCCGCCAGGCCCCACAGTACAGCAGCACCCCGCCGCCAGGCACCACAGTACAGCAGCACCCCCCTTCGCTAGGGGCCCCCAGTACAGCACACCTCGCCGCTAGGCCTCCGCAGTACAGCAGCACCCCGCCGCTAGGCTCCGCAGTACAGCAGCACCCCGTCGCTAGGCTCCACAGTACAGCAGCACCCCGTCGCTAGGCTCCACAGTACAGCAGCACCCCGCCGCAGGCTCCACAGTACACCCCCCCAGGCTCCCTACAGGAGCACCCCACCGCTAGGCCACGTACAGGAGCACCCCCCCCAGGGGCCCCCATTTCGCAGCACCCCTCGCTAGGCTTTCCCCAGTACAGCACACCCCGTCGCTAGGCTCCACATACAGCAGCAACCCGTCGCTTGGCTCCACAGACAGCAGCACCCGTCGCTAGCTCCGCAGACACAGCACCCCCCGCTAGGGTCCCCATACACACACCCCCCCGCTAGGCTCCCAGTACAGCACACCCCCCCACCCCCATAACAGCGACCCCACGCAAGGCTCCCATACACGGGACCCCGCCGCTAGGGTCCGCATTTCCCACCCCCGTCGCTAGCCCACAGTACAGCACACCCCTCGCTAGGGTCCAAGTACAGCACACCCCGTGCTAGGGTCCACGTACGCAGGCCCCCCCGTCGCAGCCCACATACAGCACCCCCTCGCTAGGGGTCCACAGTACAGCAGCACCCCGCCGCTAGGCTCCACAGCACAGCAGCACCCCGCCGCTAGGCTCCACAGTACAGCAGCACCCCGCCGCTAGGCCCCACAGTACAGCACACCCCCCCGGGCCCGGCTCCGCGAAAAAGCAGCACCCCGCCGCCAGGCTCCACAGTACAGCAGCACCCCGCCGCTAGGCTCCACAGTACAGGCACCCACCCCGCCGCTTTGGCCCCCCACAGGACAGGCCCCGCACCCCGCCGCTAGGCTCCACAGTACAGCAGCCCCCCCCCGCGGTACTCCACAGTAAAAAGCAGCACCCCCCGGCCCGCAGTACCCGCACACCCCCGCCGCCAAAGGGTCCACAGTAAAAAGGGAGCACCCCCTGGGGCCCCCCAGTTTTTTCAGCAGACCCCGCCCCTAGGGTCCACAGTTTCAGCAGCAACCCCCCCGCCAGGGCCCCCCCAGTACAGCAACACCCCGCCGCTAGGCTTTCCCCAGTACAAGCACCCCGCTGCCCGGTCCCCCAGTAAAAGCAGCAACCCCCCCGCCAGGCCCCAGTACAGCAGCCCCCCGCCGCCAGGCCCCCAAAGTACAGCAGCAAACCCCCCCGCTAGGCTCCACAGTAAAAAGCAGCACCCCCCCCGGGTAGGCTCCACAGAAAAAGCGCACCCCGCCCCCTAGGCCCAAAAGTAACAGCAGCACCCCTTTGGGCCCCCCAGTAAACAGCCCCCGCCGCTAGGCTCCACAGTTAAGCAGCAAACCCCCTGGCCCGCAGCACAGCAGCACCCCCCCCCGCCCCGGGTCCCCCGTACAGCAGCACCCATGGCCCCCCCATACAGCCGCCCCCCGCCGCTAGGTCCAAAAGTCAGCAACCCCGCCCCAAACCCCCCAAAATACGCGCAGCACCCGCCCCTAGGCTCCACAGTAAGCAGCACCCCGCTGCCAGGGCCCCCCATACAGCAACACCCCGCCCCCAGGGGCCCCCCAGTACCCCGCAGCACCCCGCCCCCTAGGCTCCACAGTAAGCAGCACCCCCTCGCTGGCTCCACCCGTACAGCCGAAACCCCCCCGCAGGCTCCAAAGTACGCAGCACCCCCCCTCGCTAGGTCACCCCGTAACAGCAAACAAAACCCCGCCGCCCAGGCTCCCCCAAATAAAAGCAGCACCCCGTGCTAGGGCCCAAAATACAGCACAACCCCCCCGCTAGGGTCCCCAGTTTCAGCAAAACACCCCGCCGCTAGGCTCCACATACAGCCCGCACCCCGCCCCCTAGGCTTTCCCCAGTACAGCAGCACCCCCCACCCGCTAGGCTCCCCAGTACAGCAGCACCCCCCTCCCGCTAGGCTCCCCCAGTAAAAGCAGCACCCCGCCCTAGGCTCCACCTCAACAGCAGCACCCCCCGTCGCCGGGGGTCCACAAATACAGCAGCACCCCCCCGTAGGCTCCAAAAGTACGCCCCACCCGTCGCTAGGCTCCACAGTACAGCAGCACCCCGGCCCCTAGGTCCACATACAGGGGCACCCCGTCGTAGGCTCCACAGTACCCGCAGCAAAACCCCCCCGCTAGGGTCCACAGTACAGCGCACCCCGCCCCAAAGGGTTTCCCCAGTTCAGCAGCAAACCCCGGGCCCCTTGGGTCCCCCAGTTTAAACAGCACCCCGCCCCCTGGCTCCACAGTAAAAGCAGCACCCCGCCGCTAGGGGGGGGGGGGGGCCCCCAGTTAAAAGCAGCACCCCCCCGCCCCAGGGTCCACAGAAAAAGCAGGCCCCCCCCCGCCGCTAGGCCTTTCCCCAGTTTCAGCAGCACCCCGCCGCCAGGCCCCCACAGGGCCCTTGTCTACAGTAATGTCCGTTTCATTTCTTGGGAAAAAATGAAATCTGCGTTGGTTTCCCCCCCTTTTTAAGACTAAATTCAACGTGAGAAAAGACCGAGGGGGGGGCGAGACGGTACCGGCCCCCCGGGTTTTTTCTGCATGAAAAATTTTCAAAGTGATTGTCCAAAAAGGAAGCAAAAGGGGGCTGCTGGGCACGTCCAAAAACGCCTCTTGTTTTCCCCCACACTCGTGTTTTTTTTGCAAAAAAATTTATTTGCAGCAAAGTGGGGCCCCCTTTCCGTAATCGAGCCGCCCGGGGGCCCGACCGCTGTTTCAAGGCATTTGGGGGCCAGGGGAGGGGGGGATGCAGAAAAAGGACCGTACACGGGGGGGGGGATTGTATGACGGATACCCGGGGGGGGCAGTGTTTGACGGATTCACGGGGGGATTGTATGACGGGTAAAACGGGGGGGGCATTGTAAACGGATACACGGGGGGGGCGTGTATGACGGATGCACGGGGGCTTTTTATGAAGGTAAACGGGGGGGGCAATTTTTTACGGATAAAACGGGGGGGGCGTGTTTTGGGCGGGAAAGCACGGGGGCATTTTGTAAAGCCCGGGGACACGGGGGGGGGGGGTTTTTAAGCGGGTACAACCGGGGGGGGGATTGGGGTGAGGGGACACGGGGGCATTTGTGTGAAAGGATACACGGGGGCAATTGGTTTACGGATACACGTAGCAGGACCCCCGCGCGGATACAAAAGAAACCCTTTTTAACTTGTAAACACCGGGATAAAATGCCCGGCTCAGTGAGGGCAGCTCCGCGGCCCCTCTTACCTGTATCCCCTTTTGCTGGGGGCTCCCCTTATAACCCCCGGCGGTTCCCCGGCCTTTCCCCTTATTGTGAAGGAAACCCCGAGGAGCGCAGCCATAGCCGCCCCGACCCCCCCAAACACTTTCCCCAAATCCTGAGAAAAAATCCAGCGGCGCCTCCTGGGTCCTACTGCCCGACCACAGCTCCCTCCAGCGCCTGCAAAACAGCCAGAGAGCGACAGCGTTACACCCCAGCTCCCCCACTGACCCCAGCAGCACCCCACTGACCCCAGCAGCACCCCACTGACCCCCGCTCCCCCCGACCCAGCAAAACCCCCCCCCATGACCCCCAGCCCCCCCCCCCCAGCCGCACCCCACTGACCCCCAGCTCCCCGTCCCCCGCACCCCCAATTTACCCCAGCCCACCCCCCCGGGCCCCAGCAGCACCCCCACTGACCCCCGCAGCAACCCCCCCTGAACCCCCGCAAACACCCCCCCTGAACCCCCAGCTCCCCGTCCCCAGCAGCACCCCCCACTGACCCCGCCCCCTCCCAGCAACGCAAACCCCCCTGACCCCAGGTCCCCCCCCCCCAGCAGCCCCCACTGACCCCCTGCTCCCCACTGGGCCCCGCAGCAGAACCCCACTGACCCCAGCAGCACCCCCAATGAACCCGCTTTCCCCCCTGGCAGCACCCCACTGACCCCAGCTCCCCCGCCCCAGCAGCTCCCCCCCTGAACCCGCAGCCCCCATGAAAAAACCCCAGCACCCCCTCTGACCCCAGCTCCCCGTCCCCAGCAGCACCCCCACTGACCCCAGCTCCCCGTCCCCAGCACCCCCACCTCCCCGTGCCCAGCAGCACCCCCACTGAAACCCAGCGCACCCCACTGACCCCAAACAGAACCCCCCCTGAACCCCCGCTCCCGTTTCCCCCCCAGACCCCCACTGACCCCCCCCCCCCCTGACCCCAGCACCCCCCCGGGCCCCAGCCCCCCCCCCCCAGCAGGGACCCCCCCTGACCCCCCGGGTCCCCCGCCCCGCCGCAACCCCCCCTGACCCCCAGCTCCCCCGCCCCAGCGGGTCCCCCAATGAAACCCCACCCCCGCCCCGCAGGGACCCCCACTGACCCGTCCCCCTCCCGCAGCCCCCCACTGAACCAGCCCCCTTCCCCAGAGCCCCCCCTTTACCCCAGCTCCCCCCCCAAGCAGCACCCCCACTGAACCCAGCACCCCCCCCTTTACCCCCCGCCCGCACCCCACGACCCCCGCTCCCCGCCCCCCGCAGCACCCCACTGACCCCAGCTCCCCGTCCCCAGCAGCACCCCACTGACCCCGTCCCCGGGCCCCCGCAAAACACCCCCACTGACCCCAGCTCCCCCTCCCCCGCCGCACCCCCCCCAGACCCCAGCCCCCTCCCAAACCGCACCCCCATGATCCCCGCCCCCCAGGCCCCCGGGAGCACCCCCCTTGGGCCCCCGCACCCCCCCCGCCCCCCAAAAGCCCCCCGCACCCCCCAAGACCCCCGCTCCCAAGGCCCAGCAGAACCCCACTGACCCCAGGTCCCGGCCCCAACTACACCCCAGACCCCACCCCCCCAGAGCCCCCCCCCCAACCTGACCCCCAGCACCCCCACTGACCCAGCTCCCCGTCCCCAGCAGCACCCCCCCCGGGCCCCCGCTCCCCCTCCCCAGCCGCACCCCCCGGGCCCAAACCCCCCCCGTCCCCCGAGCCCCCCACTGGCCCCCCCATAGCAGCCCCCATGACCCCAGCCCCCGTCCCAGCAGCACCCCAACTGACCCCAGCTCCCAGTCCCCCGCGAAACCCCCTGACCCCCAGCCCCCCATGGGCCCCCCCCCCCACTGGGCCCCAAACAACCCCCCACTGACCCAGCTCCCCGTCCCCAGCATCACCCCCACTGACCCCAGCTCCCTTCCCCAGCAGCACCCCACTGACCCCCGCTCCCCGTCCCCAGCAGCACCCCCCCTGACCCCCGGTCCCTGCCCCCGGGAGCTCCCCCCCTGACCCCAACCCCCCCCCACGACCCCCCCTGCCCCCGAAGCACCCCCCACTGACCCCAGCTCCCCGTCCCCAGCAGCACCCCACTGACCCCAGCAGCTCCCCCCCTGACCCCAGCAGCACCCCCACTGACCCCAGCAGCACCCCCACTGACCCCAGCTCCCCGTCCCCAGCAGCACCCCCACTGACCCCAGCAGCACCCCCACTGACCCCAGCACCCCCCCCGGACCCCCACGACCCACTGCCCCAGCCGCCCCCCCCTGACCCCCGCACCCCCACTGACCCCCACACCCCCTTCCCCAGCCTGCCCCCCACTGACCCCAGCAGCACCCCCACTGACCCCAGCAGCACCCCACTGACCCCAGCTCCCCACTGACCCCAGCTCCCCGTCCCCAGCAGCACCCCCACTGACCCCAGCAGCACCCCCACTGACCCCAGCACCACCCCCCTGACCCCCGCACAACCCCCGGACCCCCGCCCCCCCACAGAAACCCCCCAAACCCCAACTGTTCCCCCGGAACAAACCCCCCTTTACCCCAGCCCCTCCCCACCGACCCCCCGCCCCGACCCCCCCTGGGCCCCCAGTCCCCCCGCCCCAGCAGCCCCCCACTGACCCCCCAGCCCCGTCCCCCCCACTGACCCCAGCACCCCAACTGACCCCAGCTCCCCGTCCCCAGCAGCACCCCCACTGACCCCCGCACCCCCACTGACCCCAGCTCCCAGCCCTCCCGCTCCCCCCCCACCCCCGCCCCGAGCACCCCCCTGAAAACCCCAGCTCCCCGTCCCCAGCCGCACCCCCCCTGACCCCACCCAGCACCCCACTGACCCCAGCAGCTCCCCCACTGACCCCAGCTCCCCGTCCCCAGCAGCACCCCACAGACCCCCCCCCCCCCCGTCCCAAACAGCACCCCCCCAATGACCCCCCTCCCCCTCCCAAACCCGCCCCCCACTGACCCCGCTCCCCCGTCCCCCCGACCCCCCCTGCCCCAGGGGACCCCCCTGACCCAAACCCCGTCCCCCCGCAGCACCCCATGAAACCCCCGTCCCCCTTTCCCCCGCAGCCCCCCCCCACTGAACCCAACTCCCCGTCCCCAGCAGCACCCCCACTGACCCCAGCTCCCCGTCCCCAGCAGCACCCCCCCGGGCCCAAACAGCACCAATGACCCCACGACCCCTGGGGCCCAGGCCCCCCCAAAACCCCCCACTGACCCCAGCTCCCCGTCCCCAGCAGCACCCCCTTTAAACCCCGCAGCCCCCCATGACCCCAGCAAACCCCCCCCACTGACCCAAGGCAGGAACCCCCACTGACCCCAGCACCCCCACTGACCCCAGCCGCACCCCCACTGACCCCAGCACCCCCACTGAAACCCGTTTCCCCCTTTCCCCCCGCGCACCCCCAAATGACCCCCGCTCCCCGTCCCCCCCCGCACCCCCCACTGAACCCCCGGGTCCCGGGCCCCCGCAGCACCCCCCCTGGGCCCGTCCCCGTCCCCAGGGAACCCCCCCCCAACCCCCCACCCAGCTCCCCGTCCCCCGCAGCACCCCCCCTGACCCCAGCTCCCCGTCCCCAGCAGCACCCCCACTGAACCCCGCCACCCCGTCCCCCGCCGCACCCCCACTGACCCCAACTCCCCCCTCCCGCAGGGACCCCCAAATGAATTCCCCAGCAGCACCCCCACTGACCCCAGCTCCCCGTCCCCCGCAGCACCCCCCCAGACCCCAGCACCCCCACTGAAAACCCCCGCCCCCCCCCCCGACCCCCACTGCCCCCAGCAGCACCCCCCCTGACCCCCGCCCCCCGTCCCAGCACTCCCCCAATGCCCTGCTCCCCCCCCCAGCGCACCCCCAAAGGGCCCCCGCCCCCCTCCCCAGCAAACACCCCCCCCTGGGCCCCAACTCCCCGTCCCCCGCAGCACCCCCACTGAACCCAGCTCCCTTTTTTTTTTTTTTTTCCCCAGCAGCACCCCCACTGACCCCACCTCCCCGTCCCCAGCAGCACCCCCACTGATCCCAGCACCCCCACTGACCCCCGCTCCCCCTCCCCAGCAGCACCCCCACTGGGCCCCCGCAGGCCCCCATGACCCCCAGCACCCCCCCCTGACCCCCGCACCCCCCACTGATCCCAGCACCCCCACTGACCCCAGCAGCACCCCACTGACCCCAGCACACCCCATGAACCCGCACCCCAACTGGGCCCCCGCAGCACCCCTTTTTTCCCCCACCCCCCCCCCCAATTCCCCGTTTCCCCCCTCCCCCCAGCCGCCCCCCAAAGACCCCCAGCCCACCGCCCCCCCCAACCCCCCCTGACCCCCCCCCCCCGTCCCCAGCAGCCCCCCCACTGACCCCAGCTCCACGGCCCCAGCAGCACCCCCCCTGACCCCAGCACCCCCCCTGACCCCAGCAGCACCCCCCCTGACCCCAGCTCCCCCACTGACCCCAGCACCCCCACTGACCCCAGCAGCACCCCCCTGACCCCAGCTCCCCCGGACCCCCGCAGCCCCCCCCCGACCCCAGCCCCCCACTGACCCCCGCCCACCCCAGCCCCCACCCCCCCTGACCCCAGCAACCCCCCCTGACCCCGCACACCCACTGCCCAGCCCCCCGCCCCAGCAGCCCCCACTGACCCAGCTCCCCCCACTGACCCCAGCAGCACCCCCCTGACCCCAGCAACCCCCACTGACCCCAGGCAGGGACCCCCTGACCCCCCAGCCCCCCTGCCCCCCAGCACCCCCACTGACCCCCAGCCCCCGCCCCCGCGGGACCCCCCTGACCCCAGCCCCCCCCAGGCCCCCACCCCCACTGACCCCAACTCCCCGTCCCCAGGGAGCCCCCCCCGACCCCAGCTCCCCCGTCCCCAGCAGCACCCCCCCAGAACCCCCCCCCCGCCCCCGCCCCCCCACTGACCCCAGCTCCCCGTCCCCCGCAGCACCCCCACTGAATCCCCTCCCCAAACAGCCCCCCCATAACCCCCGTCCCCGTCCCCAGCAGCACCCCCACTGACCCCAGCCCCCCCACACCCCCACCCCCGCCCCCGCCACACCCCCACTGACCCCCAGCTCCACGTCCCCCAGCACCCCCCCCACGCCCCCGCCCCCCCCCGTCCCCAGCAGCACCCCCACTGACCCCAGCTCCCCGTCCCCAGCAGCACCCCCACTGACCCCAGCTCCCCGTCCCCAGCAGCACCCCCACTGACCCCAGCACCCCCACTGACCCCAGCTCCCCGTCCCCAGCAGCACCCCCACTGACCCCAGCACCCCCACTGACCCCAGCAGCACCCCCACTGACCCCAGCAGCACCCCCACTGACCCCAGCAGCACCCCCACTGACCCCCAGCCCCCGCCCCCGCGCTCCCCCCCTGAAACCCCCCCCCATGACCCCAGCACCCCCCACTGACCCCAGCAGCACCCCCACTGACCCAGCTCCCTGTCCCCCCCACCCCCCAGACCCAAACCCCTTTCCCCCCACACCCCCACTGACCCCAGCTCCCCGTCCCCAGCAGCACCCCCACTGACCCCAGCTCCCCGTCCCCAGCAGCACCCCCACTGACCCCAGCTCCCCGTCCCCAGCAGCACCCCCACTGACCCCAGCTCCCCGTCCCCAGCAGCACCCCCACTGACCCCAGCTCCCCGTCCCCCCAGCACCCCCCTGCCCCAGCTCCCGTCCCCCAAAACCCCCCTT
>JAODAL010082136.1:0-11677 GCA_025379985.1 Phyllomedusa bahiana
AAATTAAGCCCGAGAGAGGCCTTTTGGATTCTAAGATTGGGTACAAGGGCCCCCACGGGGCCCTAAATATAGGACAGATCTGTTTATAATATTGAGTGATTCCCCTTCCCAGAAGAACAATATATACAATAAGTGTTTTTCCCCATAAGAGGAAAGGGAGTAGCATCATGTGATCATGGGGATGCATATGAGGGTTTTTATGTTTATTTTAAATGCACAAGTAAACATAGGAATTACAAAATGTGAGAAGGGGTTAATACCAAAGCGTCGATTAGTTTGCAGTCGTCTGTGACTTAGTTTGTGACTGCTGTTTTTTTATATTTGGAATAAAGCTGCATCTCTTAAATTCCCGGATTTTGGGTTCTTTCGGTGCAGACCTCGTTTTGGGAAAAACTGCACCCGGATATCCTTTTTGTAGCCGTATTAAAATTTAATTTTGTCTTGGAGACCGTCCAACACAGGAAGGAGCTTGGCGGGCTCTCCCAACGGACCGAGCGTGGCGGGGTGTAAGAAACTTGTCCCAGGCAAGGTGGTGTGCGAAACGGTCAAAATCGCTGGCCCCCCTTAAGTCGGAAAGGTGGAGCACACCCCTTGCCGGCACATGTCAAACCCTTTCTCCCGAAATTTCTAAAACATACCCCGGGTTGGGCCGCCCTTAGGAAGGCTCGAGGTTGAGTTGCACTTCCCCCGTTCGCACCCTGCCGTCCCTCCCGGTGCTTTTCGCGTCAGCTGGGGCCCCCCCGTCAACCGTTATTGTTGACGTGGCAAAACCGTGGAATTCCCCCCTCCACATGTCCAGCGATTGTGGCAGCAGCGCAATCCCTTCCAAAACAAAGTGCTTTTGCCTACAAGCAGGGGTGCGGGACCTCGGGTTTGACCCCCGAGAGGGGGAGGCAGGTGAAAGACCTGCCCACCTTGCCGTTTTGAAGAAGCCCCCAAAAAAGGGTCAGTGCGGACAATGCCCTTGTCAGCAAGCTTTTGTGGTGATCTTGTTCGGGAACACGTTGGACACTCTAAAAAATCTTTCCCCAGCGAGGGAGGGGGAGGGGGACACAAAAGGGAACGGAGCCTTTTTTCCCCTCGAATCCAAAGGCCCGACTTTTTCACAATTTATCGTCTTCATTAGGCATTTGTTCGGGCCCAGGTTAGTGCAAGGCGGCACTCAGCTCTCAGGTCATCACCGAGGCAAGTCAGGGCTGTTTAAACGTCCCGAGGAAGTAGGGGAGGAGGTATTCCGGGACCCGATTACCAAATCCCTCCCTTTGGAAAGGGGTTGGAGGAAATTTGAGGGGGGGAGGAAGAGAGGAAGATCAGTTTGCTAGTCCCCTCCCCCAGGGGTTTGGGAAATCAAGGCTCCACCCTCTCACATGATGCTTGGATGCTCCATTTCCCTCCAACATGATCCTCGCTTAAGGCCATCAAAAATGAACAAAAATTATGGTGGCCCCCCTCCTGGGTCCCCCCTACAAAAACCAAACTCACACTTTCCTTCCCCCCCACCAAATAGAGAGTAAAATGAGGAAATGGAGACTTTTCTGTATCAAATGGAAAGGGAAAATTTTTTTTTTTGTTTTTTAGCGTTTTTTTATCGCAAAGTTGAAATCGGCACGTTTTTATGTTGATCGAATTTTTTTGATCTTGCGATAATTTAGGTAAAATCTGTGCACATCTATTAAATGCGGCCATTTTCGGCGCTTCCTGTCATTTTGGCGGCCCCGCAAATCAGTTTAAAAATAGAGCAGGTGAGATGTGTGTGCGAGTAGATTTTGGGTGGATGTTGCGATTGGCGGAAAAATCACAGACCTCGTTTTACATAGAACAGCCCTTCCCGTTTTATGATCAGTGCTCTCAGCGTTATTGCGAGGGCGGGGGCCCCTTTCCGTGTCCAAAAAACTCACGAAATTATTTATTTCTTCCAGAGAAAGCTCTACTGTTAGTGGATCCTTAAACTTAGATAAGAGATGGGAAAATTTATGTATTAGTAGAGAATTTAAAGGGGCACTACCGCTGAAAGTCAGGGGGGAGCGGGGGGGGGGGCCCCGGGGAACACAGACAAGCCCATAAGAATATGGATAAGTTCACAAGACTTAGTGTAGACATTAAAATGCAATACTTATTATTAACATTTTCTATTGAAATATTTCCTGGGTATTTGGGGAGCCTGAACTTATATTGGTTAAACCCTCTTTCCCGTAATGCAGGGCTTTTTTTTTAAGTGCAAAACTCCACTTTTATTATAGTTACATTTCGATAGGTGTTCTTTTTCAATTTTGCCCATTCCGCTTTGTTTATATAGCCACCTTGCAGTTAAATTAGAATCCAGCAAATTTTTTATCACCAGTTGATAGGTGTCAAAAAAACCTTTTTTTATCCAAAACATTTCAATAGTGATTTTCCTTTGGGCATCAGCTTTGTTTTCATTAGGCACCTTGCACTAAATGTAAAACAGCAATTTTTTTTTGTCACCACAGGTGAATAAAAGGTGCCCAAAAATACCTTTTTTTTTTGAATACATTTCAATACGTGTTTTTCACTTTGGCGCACTACAGCTTTGTTCATTGAGGCACCCTTTCATTAAATGGAATACAGCAATTTTTTAAAAACCCCAGGTGAATTGAAAGGTGCCAAAAATACTTTTATTATCCCAATACATTTCACTACGTTTTTTTCACTTTGGCGCAGGCCAGCTTTGTTGAAGAGTATTTGCAGTTAAAAGTGAAAACAGAATTTTGTAGTCAACCCCAAGGGGAATTGAAAAGGGGCCAAAAAAACCTTTTATTTTCCCAATACATTTCAGTAGTGTTTTTTCATTGGCGCAGGCCCCGCTTTGTGATAGATCTACTTTGCAGTTAAATTTGTATACAGCAATTTTTTAGTCACCACGGTGAATTGATTTTGGGTGCAAAAAATACCTTTTATTTTCCAATACTTACAATAGTTTTTTCATTTTGGCGCATACGCTTTGTTCAAGAGGCACCTTGCCCTTTAAAAGTGAATACAGCAATTTTGATCACCAAGGTGAATTGATAGGTGCCCAAAAATACCTTTTTTTTGTCAATAAATTTCGATACGGTTTTTTTTTACTTTGGGCACTACAGCTTTGTTATTGAGGCACCTTGCATTAAATTTGAATAAGCAATTTTGTAGTACCACAGGTGAATTTAAAGTGCCAAAAATACCCTTTTTTTTCCCAATACATTTCAGATACGTGTTTTTTCACTTTTGGGGCAGGCAAACTTTTTTAAAAGATCTAATTTGCGTTAAAATTTAAAAACAGCAATTTTTAGTCACCACAGGGTGAATTGATAGGTGCCAAAAAATACCTTTTATTTTCCAAATAATTACGAACGTGTTTTTTTCACTTTGGCGCATACAGTTTGTTCATTGAGGCACCCACATTAAAAGTAAACAGCAATTTTGTAGTCACCACAGGTGAATTGAAAGATCCCAAAAATACCTTTTTTATCGAATACATTTCAAACGTGTTTTTTCCTTTGGCGCGGCGGTTTGTTGATAGAGCACTTTGCAGTTTTAAATGTAATTAAGCAATTTTTAGTCACCCACGGTGAATTGAAAAGGGGCCAAAAATACCTTTTAATATCCGTATACATTTTTAACAGGTGTTTTTTTTTACTTTTGGTCATCAAGCTTTGGGGGAAACTAAATTTGCAGTTTAAAATTTGAATCCAGCAATTTTTGTTTTGATTTTGAGGATTTGAGAAAAGCTGTGATTTGCCTTTTTAATAAGAATTTTTTCCCAAAAATCTTCCATACCTTCTCAAATTTTTTTTAATTTTGAAATGAAGCGAAATTTTGGTGGTAAGCGACAAAGAGGGGGGGGGCATGGAGGTGAGGGACGAGGAAGGTGCCCTTCAGTGCTGGTGACAAACGCATGCAGCGGATCGTCAGTTGCAGGCCGTGGCCCTGTCATGTTGGGTCGGGGCCCCCTGGAATCTCAGTACGAACCCGTGCCATTGTCCTTCAGTGGTTAATGAAAAACCCTTTCATTGCAGTTTTACCTCCTCGTCCTCCAGTCAGGGCCCCACAAATGTCGTCATCGCACACAGCCGCCCAAAACATAAGCAGCCCAATTTTCAACTCGTGTCCCCCACCACGTGGAAAATCCTTTTTCTAAAGACCTTTTTAAAGACAAAATGCGGTGGGGTCAGAAGGGGCATGTTAAAAGATCAAGAGGCCAAAAGGATGATTTTCTTGCTTGGCCCCGTTACTGATGCCATCAGAGGGGGAAGGAAGCCGGTCAATCGGGAAAAAAACCCCGGGTGGTTTGGGAAGCATTGAGTCCCCTTGTTGTAGCCCGAATCCTGGGGCAGAAAGTAGGACACGAAGTCACGTGTTGATGATGATGATACGACTTTCGGATCCAACGTGGTTTTTCAGCAGAACACGACCTCACGCCGTAAGCGGCGTCTACAGCCCGCCTTTGTCTTCCAGGTTTGGGAGCAGAAAAAACACTTTAACCCCAAACCCTCCCAAAGCCAAAAACCTGAATGTTGGCATTGCCGGCTTTTGGCCTTGGAAATGTTGCCTTCCCCTTGGTGGACACAGATGGGTTCCCCCACATCATGGCCCTTGCCTGCCCCCAATACCGATGCGAGCAGGCATTTTTTTCCCAGAAAAGCCGCCCCTCCCCTGGCCGCAGTGTCATCAAAAAATTTAAAGCGCTTTGTCTGCTTCTGGGGCCCCGGAAAAAAGTCCATCTGCCCACTAAACAAATGGCTAGTAACCCGGGCCCAAAGGGCCCCGTTTATATTTTCTGTGACAGCTCACTGGGTGAGCGGTGGATGTTCTGGGGGTAAACGGTGGCTTTTCGGTGGGGCACGCTCTTCAAAACCGCGGGGATGGTGAAGGGTTCTTTCCCCCAAGGTCCTCTGGGGATCCGTCCCCAGGAAACCGGGGGCCGGTTGAAATTAATTTTTGTCTTGGGACCGCCCCAACACACGGGTCAGGAGTTTGTGGCGGCTCTGCACAACGGGGCCCGGGAGCGCTGGCTGGGTTCCCCAAAAAAACTTGGGGCCCAGGCAAGGGGGGGTGTGCAAATAAGGGTTTTCGAAATTGTTTGGCCCGCCCTTAAGTTTGGGTTTGGGCCCTGGAGTACACCCCTTCCCGGGGAAATTGTCATAAAACCTTGTTGTCCAGAAATTTCAAAAGAGTCCCCGGGTCTGGCTGCCTGCTGGGGAAGGCTCGAAGTCTAAGTTGCACTTCCCCCCTTTTTCGCCCCTCCCTTCGCCCCGCTGGCTCAACCGCCCAACCGTTCTCTTTGGTTAAAACGTGGAAACTCCCTGGAAATTCCCCCCTCCCCCATGCTCCAGTGATTTTTGGAAAGCAGCCCAAATTTGCCATTAGAAAGTCAAAGTGACACATGACCTAAAAAAGCGGGGTTTGCGGACCTCGGGGTTTTTGAGCCCCCGAAGTGGAGGAAGGGGGAAAGAGCTCTGCCCCATCCTTGCCATTTTTGAAAAAAGCCCCCAAAATGGTCGGGTTCGGCCCAATCCCCTTGTCGGGCCTGAGCTTTGTGGTGATTTAGTTCTGGAACGATCGTTGGCCCACTCTGAAAAACAGGTCCCGCCAGCGCGGAGGAGGAGACGGACCAAAGATGCGGAAGGGAGCCTTTCTTTTCGTCAAAATCCACAAGGGCCCCGGACATTTTTTCTCAATTTTTCGGCCCTTAAAAAGGCAGGGGGTTCGGGGTTAAGGGCTTTTTGAAAGGGCCGCGCATCAGCTCTCGGGTGCCCCTCTCAAGGGCAAGTCGGGAGGGTTTTGAAGCTGTGCCGGAGAAAAGGGGAAAGGGGAGGAGGAGGAGGTATTCCTAGACACGACGTTACCGACGCCCCTGTTGGAAAGAGGTTGGCGCGTTTTTGAGGCGGGGGAGGAAGATGAGGAAGATCATTTTGGGCTAATCCCCCCTCGCCCCAAAAGGTTTGGGGGAAATAAAGGCCCCAAACTTCAATGAGTGCTTGGATGCTCCTTTTCCCCCAAAACATGATCCTCGTTTAAAGGGCCCATAAAAATTAAACAACAGTTATTGGGGGGGCCCCCCTCCGGGAAACCCGGTGCAAAAAAAATTTCAGCACTTTCTTCCCCAAACCCCAAATAGAGGTAAAATGCGGGGAAATGGGGGGCCCTTCCCTGATTAAATAAAACTGGAGAAAAAAACCCCCCCCCCCCCTTTTCGCCCGCTTCCCCTTTCCCCCAAATGTCACGGGGGAACAACATCGCGACGTGACAGCAATAGAGTGCCAATTTAGCCGGGCGGCGGGGCAGCGGGAAAAAGGGCAAAAACCCCCCCCCCCCCCCCCCCCAAATCAAAACCAAAAAAAAATTTGGGTAGCCCTCTGGCAAATTTTTTTTAAACCCCTCCCAAAAGGCTTTGCAATCCCGGGCACACATACAAACCAGGGGACGTTAAGATCAGGGTTTGCACGAATCGGGCCAATCCCCAACCGATTTTTTTGGTAGGGTGTTCCGGACCCAAAGTTTTTGGGGTACCCAAAAAATGGACAAATGGCCCGAGTCGCTACCCAACGCCATGGGGGGTTTTGTTTTGCCCGGGCGCCAGCGTCATATTTGAGCGGCCCTTCAGCACAGCTGGAGGGGTCATTACAGACAAATGCATACGTTTTTTCCCCAACAGATAATGTGGTCTTTTGGATTTCTTCAAAAAGGGAATAAAGGAATGGTCTCTGATGATTTTGTGGCCCAAATTTTTTTTGCAGAGGTCAGATTAGTTCCCGGCTTCTTCACATTCCTTTCAAACAAAAATGGTCTCTTGAAAATTTTTTTTTAAAAATTAAATCATTTTCTTACTGAATTTTTTTTTTCTCTTTTCCCAAATTTTTTTTTTTGCTGGTTTTCCCTGTGAGGGGGACGGGAAAAGACAGAAAGGTTTTCATGCCAACACCGTATTCATTTACTCACTTTATCTTTAGGGGGTTTTCTCATTTTTTAAATTTGGTTTTGAGGTCTGTTGCTGGGGGAGATACAGATTTTAATTTGGCCCTTTTGGGAAACATAAATAGGGGTTCAAAAGGGCATTTTCCTTTCACAAATTTTTAATAGGGGCCCGGGAAAAAGGTCATATTTTTAATTTTTTGGGGGGTCTGTTGCTTTTGAGATACAGAAAAAAATCAGGGCCCTTTTTGGGAAAGAAAAAATGTGGCTTATAAGTGGAAATTTCCCCCTCATTTTTTTTAACGGGGGCTAAAAAAAAGTCAATTTATAATTTTTTGGTATGCTTTTTTTGAAATGCAGCAATATAAAAGGCCCTTTTTTTTCCAAAAAATTTGTTATTTCTAAAAAAAACCTTTGTTTTTAAACGTTGTCCAAAGTGGTTCAAGGGTCATGTTTTAAATTTTTTGGTGGCTTTTTTTTTTTGGTGACTTTTGCAGTATACTACAGGTCCTATTATAAAAAAATTTGTTTTTTTCAAAACGGGAAATTTGTTCTTCACTTTTGTCAAAAGGGCCCCAAGGGTAGGTTTTAAAATTTTTGGGGGGCCATTTTTGCTGGGACATGCAGTTTTATACGGGTTTTCCTATTATAAAAAAATGTTGTTTTAACAGACATTTGTTTTCAAAAATTGCCAAAGGGGTTGAAGGGTTTGTTTTGGGGAATTTTTTGGGTGCTTTTGGGCTTTAAACCATGCGCTGGGACAAAGGGTTTCCTATTGTAAAAAATGTTGTTTTAACAGACTTTGTTTTTTCACAATTGTAAAAGGGGTGGCCCCAAGGGGTGATGGGCTGTCAAAAAAACGGGAATAGGTAGGACCCCGTTAATGGAAACATTTTGGAAAAATGACTTTTTTTTGCAAGTTTCTTTAACTTTGCTATCAACCCCTGCATTGAGACAACCCCAATTTAAATACAATTAAAAAAGGAGAAACAAAAACATGGTGGGGTTCCATTTATTTTAAAAAAGTGTTTTCTAGAATTTAAAAACTAAAAAAAAACTTGCATTTTACCCAAAAAAAGCTGGGAAAAAAAATTCCCCTGAATTGTACAGGGAGGGTACAGGAAAACTTTACCCAAAGTGGGTTTTTCGAGGAAATGGAGTATGGGCAGGACAGAGAAAAAGTACGAGACAAAAATTTTCCCAGCACGTTGAAACAAAAAGAGAAAAAGGGAAAGCCAAGAAAAAGGGACCGGGGGGGAAAAAGGAGGTTAACCACCCGTATTTCCCCAAATTGGGAAACCCAATTTTGGTTTCCCCCACTCATACGGAGGGGCAAAAAAGGGTACCCCGGCAGGGACAGTTTTTGTCCCGGGAAAAATAAAATGGTGGTTTTTAAAGGGCCTTTTTCCAGAAATTTTTAAACTGGGGTCCTGCAAAGGGTTTGGGGCTTTATGCTGTGGCCCCGGAAGGTATATTCAATGTCCGTTGGAATAAAATGGTGGTTCAAAGACTCCTTTTTCCCGGGAAAATTTTAAACCGGGGGGGCATGCAGGGTTTTTTGGGGTCAATTTCTGTGGCCAGGGAAAAGGGATAGTAATGCCAGTGAAAAATAAAA
The DNA here is from genome assembly GCA_025379985.1 of Phyllomedusa bahiana. NCBI lineage: Eukaryota > Metazoa > Chordata > Amphibia > Anura > Hylidae > Phyllomedusa > Phyllomedusa bahiana. The sequence continues at coordinate 8,525 of JAODAL010082136.1, forward strand.
AGGGGGTTGAAAAATTTTTTTTTCGGGGACTTTTTAATTGGGGGGCATGCAGGGTTTTGGGGCTTGTGTGGCCCAGGGGCCCGGGATAGTCAATTTTCCAGTGAAACTAAAATGGTGGTTGAAAGACCCCCTTTTTCCGGGAAATTTTTAATCTGGGGGGCATGGGTTTGGGGCTCATACTGCGTTTTCCCGGACAGGGATAGTCAAATTTTCCAGTTCAAGTAAAAAGTGGTTTTAAATAAATTTTGCCTTCTGGCCCCTTTTTAATTTTTGGGTGATGAGGTTTTTTAAGGGGTCATGGGTGTGGTACAAGACAGGGAAAAAAAAGTGAAGGTCTGTGATTTTTTTTCTGGACTTTTATAAAACCCAAGTGTGTTGCCTAAGATGTAGCACGTATTCCCTTTTTACTGTTGTGGTTTTTTAATTTCCCGCTTTTAACCCCGTTTGGGTGTAAGAATGAAGGTGTTTTGCTCTCCCCCTAGACTTTAATGGTCATTTGGCCCATCATTAAAAATCGACCCCTCGAATATCTTGTCGATGTTTGGCCGACTATCGACCCTGGACCGATGTCGATAAACCATCGTAATCGCTCAAAAAATTGTCCGGTTGAACAACGTCCCTGACGTGACGTAAATAGGTTTCCCAAATAGCGGCAGCAGGCAGGGAAATGGGGGGGGAAACCCTTTTTGGGGGCCTCTGGGGAATCTTTATTTTCCACCTCACCAAGCATGTAATTTCAGGGCACACATACAACACACAGAGGGCCAGCTTAAGATCCCTGGGCACGACTATCTGGTCTCAACACCGATGTTTTTGGATGTGTTTGAAACCCAAAACGACTTCTGGGTATCCAAAATGGTTTAATGGCCGAGCTGGCTCGGCCCCCCGCACATAGGGGGGTTTGTCTGCCCAAACAGCCACGTTTATATCTGAGCGGACCCTTTAGCACAGGGTGGAGGAGTTTATTACAGAACCCAAAAACATCCGGCTTTTTCCCCCAGATTTAAAGTGGATGTTTGGGCTTTTTCAAGTTTAATTTTAGGCATGGATCTCTGATGATGTTGGGCCCCCAAATTTCGAGGTCACCCATTAGTTGCCCGGGCTACTTCATATTCCCGTTTTTAAAAAGAAAGGGCCCCCTTGAAAAATTTTTTTAAAACTTATTTATTTTTACTGCAATTTTTTTTTCTCAGCTCCCAAAAAATTCATTTTTTGGTTTTGCTGTTAGGAGACTGTAAAAAAACACCAAGGGTTTTATTGGGCAAAACCGTATTCCATTTACTCACTTTTTCTTTAGAATTTTTTGCATTGTCAATGGTTTTGGGGTATGGTGCTGTGGAATAGCTATAATCATGGTTTTTTTGGAACAGAAATTTTGGTTTTTAAGTGACTTTTTCCCTAATTTTTTTAAAAGTGGTGAGAAGTCAATTTTTTTTATTTTTTGGGTCATTTCTGCTTTGAAACGCAGCAAAACTAAGGGCCTTTTTCTAAAAAAAATTTTTTTTCTAACAGAAAATTTTTCTTCACAAATTTTCAAAAATGGTCAAGGGGCATGTTTTGGGAAATTTTTTGGGGGGATTTTGCTGTGAAAAGGGAGCTATACTACAGGTTCCCATTTATAAAAAAATGTTGTTTTAACAGAATTTGTTCTTTACAATTTTCAAAAAAATGGCTCAAGGGGCATGTTTTGATTTTTGGGGGGGATTTTTCTGTTTAAATGCAGCTATTTTCTACAGGGCCCCATTATAAAAAAAAAAATTGGGTTTTTAACAGGACCCCCCTTTGTTTTTTCCAATTTTTCAAAAAATGGCCCCAAGGGTCCCTTTTTTTAAAATTTTTGGGGCATTTTGCTGTGAAATTTCCCCCCGTAGGACTTTCAGGTCATATTGTAAAAAAATTTGGTTTCTAACAGGGCATTTGGGTTTTTCCCCCAAATTTTTAAAATTGGGTGAAGGGTTGGGTGGTGCTGTCAAAAAAGGAATAGGGAGGGGCACTGTTAATGGGGCACTTTACAAAATGACTTGTTTTTGCAAGATCTTTAACAGAGTAGCATTGGGGTAGGAGACAACTAATTTAATCATTAAAAAAAAAAGGAAAAAAAGATGTGGGGGATTCATCCTATTTTAAAAATGGTTTTATAGAATTAAAATATAAAAAAAGGGCTGCCCAAAATAGCTGTACAAAAACCTCTGAATTGTAACAATGGGGGTACAGGGAAATTGAACAGATTAGGTAACCAGGAAGGTATGTCAATGTCCGTTCAAATAAAATGGTGGTTAAAAAAACTCCTTTTTCCGGCACTTTTTTAATTGTGGGTCAGACAGGTTTTTTGGTCATACTACCGGGGCCGTACAGGTATAGTCAATGCCAGTTTAAATAAAAGGTGGTTCAAAAAATCCTTTTTTTCCGGACTTTTTAATTGGGGTCAGACAGGTTTTAAAGGTCAACTGCGGTCCCCGGACAGATATAAATTCCCCGTTTAATTAAAAAGGTGGTTCAAAGACTCCTTTTTTCCGGGACTTTTTAATCTGGGGGTCTACAGGTTTGGGGGGTCATTGTGGCCAGGACAGGATATCTATGTCCGTAAATAAAATGGTGGTTTGAAAGACTCCTTTTTCCGGGACTTTTTTTAAACTGGGGGTTATGCAGGTTTGGGCTCATGCTGTGGTAGGACGGGATAGTCATGTCCGTGAAACAAAAAGGGGGTTCAAAGCTCCTTTTTCCGGCACCATTTAATTGGGGGTCATGCAGGGTTTTTGGGTTGCTGTGGCCCGGAAGGTATAGTTATGTATAATTCAAATAAAAATGGTTCAAAGACCCTTTTTTCCGCATTTTTAATCTGGGGGGCAGCAGGTTTGGGGTCATGCGGGCCCGGACAGGGATAGTTATGTCCGTTCAATTAAAAAGTGGTTAAAGATCCCTTTTTTCCAGCACTTTTTTTAAACTGTCGGTCAGACAGGTTTAATGGTCATACTGCGGGAAGGGCAGATAATCAAAGTCCGTTTAAAAAAATGGGGGTTCAAAGACCCCTTTTTTCCCGGGACTTTTTAATCTGTGGGTCAGACAGGTTTAATGGTCTACTGGGTCCCCGGGCAGATATAGTCAATGTCCCGTTTAAAAAAAAAAGGTGGTTTAAAGACCCCCTTTTTCCGG
>JAODAL010082137.1:0-11677 GCA_025379985.1 Phyllomedusa bahiana
CACCCCCCAACTCACCTACCCTCAACATCACCCAAATTTACCCACCATCACCCAACTTTCCAACCACCATCACCCAACTCTCCCACTACCACCATTACCCAACTCTCCCACCCTCATCACCACCCAACTCTTCCACCCTCATCACCACCCAACTCTCCCACCGTCATCGCCACCCAAGTCTTCCAGCCTCATCGCCACCCAAGTCTTCCACCCTAATCACCACCCAACTCTTCCACCCTCATCATCACCTATCCCACCACCACCATCACCTAACTCGTCCACCATCACCACCCAACTCTTCCACCCTCATCATCACCCAACTCTCTCACCATCATCCAACTCTTCCACTACCATCACCCAACTCTCCACTATCATTATCACCCAACTCGCCCACCACCATTATCAACCAACTCACCCAGCATTATTACCTAATTCGCCCACTATCATCACCCAACACTCAACACTACTATCACCCGACTCTCCCACCATCATCATTCAACTCTGCCACCACCACCACCACCCAACTCTCCCATTGCTCCCACCACCCAACTCTCCCACCATCATCATTCAACTCTCCCACCCTCATCACCACCCAACTCTTCCACCCTCATCACCACCCAACTCTCCCACCCTCATCGCCACCCAAGTCTTCCAGCCTCATCGCCACCCAAGTCTTCCACCCTAATCACCACCCAACTCTTCCACCCTCATCATCACCTATCCCACCACCACCATCACCTAACTCATCCACCATCACCACCCAACTCTTCCACCCTCATCATCACCCAACTCTCTCACCATCATCCAACTCTTCCACTACCATCACCCAACTCTCCACTATCATTATCACCCAACTCGCCCACCACCATTATCAACCAACTCACCCAGCATTATTACCTAATTCGCCCACTATCATCACCCAACACTCAACACTACTATCACCCGACTCTCCCACCATCATCATTCAACTCTGCCACCACCACCACCACCCAACTCTCCCACTATCACCCAACTCTCCCACCATCACCATCACCCAACTCTCCCACCACCATCATCACCCAACTCTCCCACCATCACCCAACTCTCCCACCAAAACCATCCAGGTTTCCCTCACTCCAGAAAGACTAAGCCCCCTCCTATTCATTGCAGATACACCCGTCACCACCCAATCTCCCACCACTATCGGGCAGATTGGCTCTGAGGTTCTGGGTGCCTTGCGCCTCAGCACAGTCACAGATTCTTACTAACCACCTCATGTCCACAGCCCCTGGAGTCACATCCTGAAAGGGATGAGCTCAGATTTCATGGTAACCAGACCCCGAGCACAGGACACCTGTTGTGCCACAGATATAAGCCTCAAATTGTCAGAGAAATGTCCCCGGAGGTCGGGAGGTCACAGGGGAAGATGAAGCCCCCAAAATATGTCAGCCTGCAGGGGGCGGTATATCCACTGGTGCAGGACTAACTGTGTATGGAGACTTAGAGGGATGTGATACATTGTATATTTATATGTGTGGATGTATGTGATGTATACACTGTATATATATGTGATGTATACACTGTATATATATGTGATGTATACACTGTATATATATGTGATGTATACACTGTACACTGCTCAGACCTGGGGGAGGCTGAAGTTAGGTTCTACTTGGTGATTAGTCCTGGTGGGCTGGTGCAGAGCTGCAGATCCCTCTCTGTAGGCCGGTCTCATTACTTATACACAACGCCCCCTACACTGCCCCCTTACTACTTTTTAGGCAATTTTATACGACTTAACTCCATACAGAAGACATTGCAGCGAGCAGTAACCTCCCATAAGACCTATGATCCCCTCCTGACCGTCCGATAGGTACCAGACCGAAGCCACCACAGATCTCCAAATCTTTCTGTGTGGGGTATAAGGAAAACTGGGGGATATATGTGCTCCCCATGCACAGGACAACCCCTGACACGACGAGACAAACGTACATGTAGTGGCGCCAAAATGTGCACCTCCTGACTGCTCCGCCTGGGGTCCAGGAGCCACAAAACACACCTTTCAGATGTCATATCTCATCCTGGATACTACACATGACCTATGTGACCACCGCAGGTCCACCAATACCATTATGTGAGAAGGTGCAAGGAGAACTGTAGAGATCGGCGTGTTCCCAATGCACATGACGCCAAACTAAGGCCAACACCACACATAGTGGAGCCAAAACGTGCACCTTCTCACTGCTCCTGTTGGGGTCTAGGGGCCACAGAACACCCCTGTCCACCACCATAAGGCTCCTCCTGGCCAAACCATCCCCAGCTCCCCCTCCTCTCAGCTGGGCAACAACTATCAAATGCCCCAACAACCCAGGATGGAAGAACCCCAGCAGTCGTCTGTAAAACCCATCCTGATCTCATCCTGCTCTCACTGCTGAGGGTCTGTTACAATGTATCAGTTTGGGAAAGATCAATCATCCCAGATTCAGGACAGAAGAGAGATTGATCATGTGGCTGCTTGTTACTGATACACTGTAACAAATCCACAGCTGTGAGAGCAGGAGGGGCTGAATAGATAAGTATATAGAACCTGAGCCTAAATCCACTGCTAGTAACTGAAAGGTGAGGAACGCCCGTGAAAATCCTTGCACCGCCGTCTCTAAATGAGCTGCCCCGGGCACTCGCCCCACTGACCCTCCACCCGGCCCCGGGCGCACTCCCCACTGACCCACCAGACCCTCCACCCTGCCCCGGGCACTCGCCCCACTGACCCTCCACCCTGCCCCGGGCACTCGCCCCACTGACCCTCCAGACCCTCCACCCTGCCCCTGTCACTCGCCCCACTGACCCTCCAGACCCTCCACCCTGCCCCAGACGCTCGCCCCACTGACCCTCCACCCTGCCCCGGGTGCTCACCCCACTGACCCTCCAGACCCTCCACCCTGCCCCGGGCACTCGCCCCACTGACCCTCCACCCTGCCCCGGGCGCTCGCCCCACTGACCAGTCACCCGGCCCCGGGCTCTCTCCCCACCGACCCTCCACCCTGCCCCGGGCGCTCGCCCCAATGACCCGTCACCCTGCCCCGGGCACTCACCCCACTGACCTCTTGCCCTGCCCCGGGCACTCGCCCCACTGACCCTCCACCCTGCCCCGGGCGCTCGCCCCACTGACCCTCCACCCTGCCCCGGGCACTCGCCCCACTGACCCACCACCCTGCCCCAGACACTCACCACACTGACCCTCCACCCTGCCCCGGGCTCTCGCCCCACTGACCCTCCACCCTGCCCCGGGCGCTCGCCCCACTGACCCTCCACCCTGCCCCGGGCACTCGCCCCACTGACCCTCCACCCTGCCCCGGGCACTCGCCCCACTGACCCGCCACCCTGCCCCGGGCACTCGCCCCACTGACCCTCCACCCTGCCCCGGGCGCTCGCCCCACTGACCCTCCACCATGCCCCGGGCGCTCGCCCCACTGACCCTCCAGACACACCAACCTGCCCCAGACGCTAGCCCCACAGACCCTCCACCCTGCCCCCGGAGCTTTCCCCACTGACCCTCCACCCTGCCCCGGGCACTCACCCCACTGCCCTGCTGCCCTGCCCCCGGCACTTGCCCCACTGACCCTCCACCCTGCCCCGGGCGCTCGCCCCACTGACCCTCACCCTGCCCCGGGCACTCACCCCACTGACCTCCTGCCCTGCCCCGGGCAATCGCCCCACTGACCCGCCACCCTGCCCGTGGGCACTCGCCCCACTGACCCTCCACCCTGCCCGGGGCGCTCGCCCCACTGACCCTCCACCCTGCCCCGGGCGCTCGCCCCACTGACCCTCCACCCTGCCCCGGGCGTTCGCCCCACTGACCTCCCTCCCTGCCCCGGGCGCTCGCCCCTCTGACCCTCCACCCTGCCCCGGGCACTCGTCCCACTGCCCTGCTGCCCTGCCCCCGGCACTCTCCCCTCTGACCCTGCTCTGCCCCGGGTTCGCCCCACTGACCCTCCACCCTGCCCTGGGTGCTCGCCCCACTGACCCTCCACCCTGACCCGGGAACACACCCCACTGACCTCCTGCCCTGCCCCGGGCGCTCGCCCCGCTGACCCTCCACCCTGCCCCGGGCACTCGTCCCACTGCCCTGCAGCCCTGCCCCCGGCACTCACCCCACTGACCCTCCACCCTGCCCTGGGTGCTCGCCCCACTGACCCTCCACCCTGCCCTGGGCGCTCGCCCCACTGACCCTCCACCCTGCCCCGGGCACTCGTCCCACTGACCCTGCCCCGGGCACTCGCCCCACTGACCCTCCACCCTGCCCCGGGCTCTCGCCCCACTGACCCTCCGCCCTGCCCCGGGCGCTCGCCCCACTGACCCTCCACCCTGCCCCCGGCACTCACCCCACTGACCCTCCGCCCTGCCCCGGGCGCTCGCCCCACTGACCCTCCACCCTGCCCCGGGCGCTCGCCCCACTGACCCGCCACCCTGCCCCGGGCACTCGCCCCACTGACCCTCGACCCTGCCCCGGGCGCTCGCCCCGCTGACCCTCCACCCTGCCCCGGGCACTCGCCCCACTGCCCTGCTGCCCTGCCCCCGGCACTCACCCCACTGACCCCACTGCCCTGCCTTGGGCGCTCGCCCCACTGACCCTCCACCCTGCCCCGGGCACTCGCGCCACTGACCCTCCACCCTGCCCCGGGCACTCGCCCCACTGACCCTCCACCCTGCCCCGGGCACTCGCCCCACTGACCCTCCACCCTGCCCCGGGTGCTCGCCCCACTGCCCCCCCCCCCTGCCCCGGGCTCTCGCCCCACTGACCCTCCACCCTGCTCCGGGGGTCAGTGAGATTATACAACCCCCATCAGCCCTGTCCGGGGGGGGAGAGGGGTACATTAGTCAGTGACCGCTCAGTGCTTGAAGTTGATGTTGGAAGCAGGAAAAATGGTCAAGTGTAAGGATGTGAGCCCCGAGGGCCGGGGTCATCCCCACAGTCTTCTGGAGTCCCTGGTGGGTAGTGGTCAGTACCTACCAAGGGGGAAGGACCGGCAGTGACCGGGGACAGGACTGTGGGGTCCCAGGCTCATTGAGAGGTGTCAGGAGGCACAGGAGTCACGGAGCGGTCGGAGGGTCCATGCTGACCCCTGTCCCAGGGGTGCCAATAGGGCTCTAACCAGAAAGGGGCCCAGTGATATGATAAATATAGGAAGTATTAATGGGTGGGGGCCCCATTGGATTTGGCTACATGGGGCCCTGAAACGGTTCATAGATGACTGACGGCCGCCCTGGACTGGAGAACTGGAGCAATGGAAGGAGGCGCCGGGCAGCCTGGCCCCCTCCAACAGCACCAACCACTCACATAAATGTACTGATCCCTCCTGATGGTTTGTTACAATGTATCAGTGCAGATAAAAGATAATATAACAATGTATCCAGGGCAGACAGTTATCTGCACAGATCTCTGCTGATGGTTTGTTACAATGTATCAGTGCAGATAAAATATGTTATAGCAATGTATCCAGGGCAGACAATCCTCTGTACAGATCTCTGCTGATGGTTTGTTACAATGTATCAGCGCAGACATATCCAGGCCTCCGCATTGCGTGGACATGGGTCGGAGCCCCTCAGTCTTCCCCCTTTAGCCGTTTTCTGGGGCACTCCCATGCCCTGACTATAAATAGCGCTGGGGGAGGGGGGACTATCCTTGTTCTTCCATATGAGGAGAGGTCACCCCGGGGCCCCTGTGGGTAATAGCCTTATTAGTGACTTTATGGGAAAGAATGCAGGACCAATGGCTGAGAGGGAAGGGGCTTCCTGTAGGGAGGGGAGCAGGGGGCGACCTAATCCGGGGCCTGTTCTCAGGACGCTTCATGGTGGCCCCCAGGATCCATAGAGATCCAGTATCAGTAATCAGTGTCATCCGACTGCAGGGTCTGATCATGAATAGAATGACAGAATCACAGTGAGGACTGACACAGAGGAGATTTGGGGAAACCAGCTGATCTCTCTCCCTGTGGTTGTGGGGCCCCTGGTTGGGAGTAAGATACAGACGTGGACTCGGGGCCTGGAAATCACTGAGGTGTCGGTGGTTTTGGCAGAACAGAGGGCAGCTTGTCCCAAGAGAAATAGCTCTGTGCCCCCGCGATAACAGACATAACATTGTTATTGGCCGGGCCCCCGGGGGACACTGCAGTCATGAGACCCACAGGGTCAGGCGGAGAGCAGGGTGCGATGTGCTGCATCACCAGGGTCCTCTATGGAGCAGGCAGCAAGGCTCAGGGTTATGGATGTGTCCCCCCCACTCCCCACCATGCGTTTTTCTATGGTTCTAATTTGGGACCATCCAAAACAGGCGCAACGTTCCAGGAAAAGGGACAACGAAATCCATGGCTCTACACCCGGGTATCAGTGTAGATAACACAAGGGAACAGTCAGCAGGCATGCCTCAGACAATCCTAACAGTCAGCAAGCATGCCTCAGACAATCCTAACAGTCAGCAAGCATGCCTCAGACAACCCTAACAGACAGCAAGCATGCCTCAGACAACCCTAACAGTCAGCAAGCATGCCTCAGACAACCCTAACAGTCAGCAAGCATGCCTCAGACAACCCTAACAGTCAGCAAGCATGCCTCAGACAACCCTACCAGTCAGCAGGCATGCCTCAGACAATCCTGACAGTCAGCAAGCATGCCTCAGACAAACCATAACAGTCAGCAAGCATGCCTCAGACAACCTACAGTGAAACATGCTCAGAAACCCTACATCAGCAAGCTGCCTCAGACAACCCTAACAGTCAGCAAGCATGCCTCAGACAACCCTAACAATCAGCAAGCATGCCTCACACAACCCTAACAATCAGCAAGCATGCCTCACACAACCCTAACAGTCAGCAAGCATGCCTCAGACCTACCTAACAGTGATCAAGCATGGATCAGACAACCCTAACAATCAGCAAGCATGCCTCAGACAATCCTAACATTCAGCAAGCATGCCTCAGACAACCCTAACAGTCAGCAAGCATGCCTCTGACAACCCTAACAGTCAGCAAGCATGCCTCAGACAACCCTAACAGTCAGCAAGCATGCCTCAGACAACCCTAAACAATCAGCAAGCATGGCATCATACAGCCCTAACATCGCAAGCATGCCTCAGACAACCCTAACAGCCAGCAGCATGCCTCAGACAACCTAACAGTCAGCAAGCATGCCTCAGACAACCCAACGTCAGCAAACATGCTCAGACAATCCTAACAATCAGCAAGCATGCCTCAGACAACCCTAAACAGTCAGCAAGCATGCCTCAGACAACCCTAAACAGTCAGCAAACATGCCTCAGACAACCCTAACAGTCAGCAAGCATGCCTCAGACAACCCTAAACAGTCAGCAAGCATGCCTAGACAATCCTAACAATCAGCAAGCATGCCTCAGACAACCTAATAGTCAGCAAGCATGCCTCAGACAACCCTAACAATCAGCAAACATGCCTCAGACAATCCTAACAATCAGCAAACATGCCTCAAACAACCCTAACAGTCAGCAAGCATGCCTCAGACAACCTAACAATCAGCAAGCATGCCTCAGACAATCCTAACAGTCAGCAAGCATGCCTCAGACAACCCTAACAGTCAGCAAGCATGCCTCAGACAACCCTAACAGTCAGCAAGCATGCCTCAGACAACCCTAACAGTCAGCAAGCATGCCTCAGACAACCCTAACAGTCAGCAAGCATGCCTCAGACAACCCTAACAGTCAGCAAGCATGCCTCAGACAATCCTAACAATCAGCAAGCATGCCTCAGACAACCCTAACAATCAGCAAGCATGCCTCAGACAACCCTAACAATCAGCAAGCATGCCTCAGACAACCCTAACAGTCAGCAAGCATGCCTCAGACAGTCCTAACAATCAGCAAGCATGCCTCAGACAATCCTAACAAACAGCAAGCATGCCTCAGACAACCCTAACAATCAGCAAGCATGCCTCAGACAACCTAACAATCAGCAAGCATGCCTCAGACAACCTAACAATCAGCAAGCATGCCTCATTCAACCCTAACAGTCAGCAAGCATGCCTCAGACAACCCTAACAGCCAGCAAGCATGCCTCAGACAACCCTAACAGTCAGCAAGCATGCCTCAGACAACCCTAACAGTCAGCAAGCATGCCTCAGACAACCCTAACAATCAGCAAGCATGCCTCAGACAACCCTAACAATCAGTAAGCATGCCTCAGACAACCCTATCACTCAGCAAGCAGGCCTCAGCCAACCCTATCCGTCAGCAAGCATTCCTCAGACAACCATAACAGTCAGCAAGCATGCCTCAGACAACCCTAACAATCAGTAAGCATGCCTCAGACAACCCTAACAGTCAGCAAGCATACCTCAGACAATCCTAACAGTCAGCAAGCATGCCTCAGACAACCCTAACAGCCAGCAAGCATGCCTCAGACAACCCTAATAGTCAGCAAGCATGCCTCAGACAACCCTAACAATCAGCAAGCATGCCTCAGACAACCCTAACAATCAGCAAGCATGCCTCAGACAACCCTAACAATCAGCAAGCATGCCTCAGACAACCCTAACAGTCAGCAAGCATGCCTCAGACAACCCTAACACTCAGCAAGCATGCCTCAGACAACCCTAACAATCAGCAAGCATGCCGCAGACAACCCTAACAGTCAGCAAGCATGCCTCAAACAGCCCTAACAGTCAGCAAGCATGCCTCAGACAGCCCTAACAGTCAGCAAGCATGCCTCAGACAACCCTGACAGTCAGCAAGCATGCCTCAGACAACCCTAACAGCCAGCAAGCATGCCTCAGACAATCCTAACAGTCAGCAAGCATGCCTCAGACAACCCAAAGTCAGCAAGCATGCCTCAGACAGCCAACAATCAGTAAGCATGCCTCAGACACCCACAGCAGCAAGCATGCCTCAGACAACCCTAACAGTCAGCAAGCATGCCTCAGACAACCCTAACAGTCAGCAAGCATGCCTCAGACAATCCTAACAGACAGCAAGCATGCCTCAGACAACCCAAAGTCAGCAAGCATGCCTCAGACAGCCCTAACAATCAGTAAGCATGCCTCAGACAACCCTAACAGTCAGCAAGCATGCCTCAGACAACCCTAACAATCAGCAAGCATGCCTCATACAACCCTAACAATCAGCAAGCATGCCTCAGACAACCCAAACAGTCAGCAAGCATGCCTCAGACAACCCTAACAGTCAGCAAGCATGCCTCAGACAACCCTAACAGTCAGCAAACATGCCTCAGACAATCCTTACAGTCAGCAAGCATGCCTCAGACAACCCTAACAGTCAGCAAGCATGCCTCATACAGCCCTAACAATCAGCAAGCATGCCTCAGACAAACCAACAGTCAGCAATCATGCCTCAGACATCCCTAACAATCAGCAGCATGCCGCAGACAACCCTAACAGTCAGCAAGCATGCCTCAGACAACCCTAACAGTCAGCAAGCATGCCTCAGACAACCCTAACAGTCAGCAAGCATGCCTCATACAGCCCTAACAATCAGCAAGCATGCCTCAGACAATCCTAAAAATCAGCAAGCATGCCTCAGACAATCCTAACAGTCAGCAAGCATGCCTCAGACAACCCTAACAGTCAGCAAGCATGCCTCAGACAACCCTAACAGTCAGCAAGCATGCCTCATACAGCACTAACACTCAGCCATCTTGCCTCTGACAATCCTAACAGTCAGCAATCATGCCTCAGACAACCCTAACAATCAGCAAGCATGCCTCAGACAACCCTAACAGTCAGCAAGCATGCCTCAGACAACCCTAACAGTCAGCAAGCATGCCTCATACAGCCCTAACAATCAGCAAGCATGCCTCAGACAACACTAACAGTCAGCAAGCAAGCCTCAGACAACCCCAACAGTCAGCAAGCATGCCTCATACAGCCCTAACAGCCAGCAAGCATACCTCAGACAATCCTATCAGCCAGCAAGCATGCCTCAGACAACCCTAACAATCAGCAAGCATGCCTCAGACAGCCCAACAATCAGCAAGCATGCCTCAGACAACCCTAACAGTCAGCAAGCATGCCTCAGACAATCCTGACATTCAGCAAGCATGCCTCAAACAAACCTAACAAACAGCAAGCATGCCACATACAACACTAACAGTCAGCAAGCATGCCTCAGACAACCCTAACAGTCAGCAAGCATGCCTCAGACAACCCTAACAATCAGCAAGCATGCCTCAGACAACCCTAACAGTCAGCAAGCATGCCTCAGACAACCCTAACAGTCAGCAAGCATGCCTCAGACAACCCTAACAGTCAGCAAGCATGCCTCAGACAACGCTATCAGTCAGCAAGCATGCCTCAGACAGCCCAACATCAGCAAGCATGCCTAACAACCCTAACAGTCAGCAAGCATGCCTCAGACAATACTGAAAGTCAGCAAGCATGCCTCAGACAACCCTAACAGTCAGCAAGCATGCCTCAGACAACCCTAACAGTCAGCAAGCATGCCTCAGACAACCCTAACAGTCAGCAAGCATGCCTCAGACAACCCTAACAGTCAGCAAGCATGCCTCAGACAGCCCTAACAGTCAGCAAGCATGCCTCAGACAATCCTAACAGTCAGCAAGCATGCCTCAGACAACCCTAACAGTCAGCAAGCATGCCTCAGACAACCCTAACAGTCAGCAAGCATGCCTCAGACAACCCTAACAGTCAGCAAGCATGCCTCAGACAACCCTAACAACGCCATCAGTGTGAGGGGGGAGGTTATTATTTTTATTTCTACATCTGACGACCATAAACAACCCGGAGTGAAGATGACTCCAGAGCAAACTCTGTGCAGACACTGAACAAGCAGGGAACTGTGGGAGGAGAGGATCACACAGGGCCTGCTGCTGCCTCAAAAACACCTTGTGGTGCAGAGTCTGGAGGAGACAGAGGAGTCTGGAGGAAAATATAGGGGTCTAGAGTAGAATAGAGGAGTCTGGAGGAAGATAGAGGAGTCTGGAGGAAGATAGAGGAGTCTGGAGGAAGATAGAGGAGTCTGGAGGAAGATAGAGGGGACTGGAGAGAACGGAGGTGTCTGGAGGAAGATAGAGGAGTCTGGAGGAAGATAGAGGAGTCTGGAGGAAGATAGAGGAGTCAGTGAAGATGAGAGTCGTGAAGATGGAGAGTCTGAGGAAGATAGAGGATCATAGGAAGATAGAGAGTCTAGGAAATAAAGTCAGGCAGATAGGAGCCCCAGGGGGAAAATAACAGTAGAGATGCCCAGAAATAGAAGTCGGAAAAGGAAAAAATCTAAAGTAGAAAGGCAAGTAGAAACTATGAGGCAAGATGCTAGGGAAAAAAAAGCAAGCATCTAGGAAAACCCTAAAGAGCAACTGCCAGGGAAACCCTCAGTCCAGCCCCATCCCAGAAACCCTAACAACCAGGCAAGGAAAAAGAGAAAAGAAATCTAAAGTTGAAGCCTGTAGAATCCCGTCAGTAGAGAGTCCCGGGAAAAAACCCAAAAAAAAATCAGGAAGGATGCCCCAGAAAACTAAATAAGGGGCAGGAAGAGCTAGAAAAACGGAAAAATTTAAAATTAAAGTAGAACGGGAGGAATAAAGTCGAAGATGTCGAAAATAAAAATCCGGGGAAGGTTCCCTTTTGAAAAGCCCCAGAAAATAAAAGTCGAAGAGGTGAAAAAAAGCGAAAAAATTTAAAACCCAAAAAAGATGTAGAA
>JAODAL010082138.1:0-11677 GCA_025379985.1 Phyllomedusa bahiana
GAATAAAACGACATCATCGTCAGATCACCGGGGTAGGCACGGCGATAAACGGGGGGTTTTAAAAGCACTTTTTTTTTCTATTTTCTCTCATCCCCTCCCCCACCAAAAGCATTTCAGTTTTTTTGAAACACCCCTATGAGGGTGGCCTTGAATGTAAGGAACTCACACGCGTTTTTGGATCCGATTTTGGACCCCGGGTTGGACGAAAATCGATCCAAAACACGCAGCAATCGGACCCAAACAGATCCAACATGAAAAACATGCAGCGGGCTTTTTGGGATACTGTTGGATGCAGCAGGATCGTCCCCCTAAAGTTTAAAATGGGGTTCCGCGGCCCCTTTCAAAACTTTCAAATCTTGGGACAGATCCAAAAGAGGGAGTGAACACCATCGCGACCCTTTGTTAACGCGATCTGCTTTATTAAAAAGAAATGTAAATCACTTGCATTTTAGATACTGTTTGGGGTCCAACAACAACCAAACCGTATCAAAACTATGTTCACCGGACTAAACACGCTGTGTAACATCCCCTAAAATATATAATTTTAAATATAAGGGCTTTTGAAGGGGGAAAATGTCTTTATTTTTACATTTAGGGAAACCCTTTCTAGTTGACGGGTTGGATCCCCATGTCATTTGTACCCGTCTAACTGATGTTGTTTACATTAAACAAAAGTAAATCACACTGCACATTGTTAGATGCGGGGTTTTAGTCCGTTAGGGTCCGAAACACGGGTCCAAAAACCCACTAAAAAAGTATTGTCACATTTGGGGAGTGATCCTCTGGGCCCCGCAAGCGGGGGTATAGCATGCCAGGGGGCAAATCAAAGGGCCCCCCTTTTTCACCAGAGCCCCCGCAAAGCGGATGGACTTTCGCGGGGGGATCACCAGTCCCCAAACCCCTGACTACTTTCTTTCAGTGGCGGCCCCAGGGTAGCGTGGTACAAAATCGAAAGCAAAATCGTATCAGGGACAGGGGGAATCAGACAGCGCAAAGTTTGTGGGCAGGACGAGTGAGAAGGTTGGTACACTAATCAGGACAAACTACATAACGCTTTTTTCCGTAGACAACAGGTACTAAATATCCAGCGGGGACGTGTTGGAGGCGTTACCAATATATAGGGTCAGCGTCCGGCAATCAACCAATTACTGGCCCGCTGGCCCTTTAAATCTGAGAGAACTGGCGCGCGCCCTAAGGAGCGGGTACGTGCCCGCCAGCCGGCAGGAGACTACAGGGAAGCAGGAGCGCGGCCGGGTAAGTGAATCGGCACTGGGGAACGAGTGTGCCCGCGGCCCGATCCATGGGCTGCGGGACCGCTCGTTACAGTATGCAAACACGGAGTCAACACGCTGTGTGAACATACCCTAAGCAGGAGATGGATAAGGTAAAGGAGAGGTTCAGGATGACTGGGAGGGACATGCTGGTCCTTTAAATTGTGGAGAGGGAGTGTGCGAGGGAGATACAGCAGCAGGAGGGAAGAAGACACAGCTGAAAGGCACACAAGTGCGCCCGTGGCTCGTCCTATGGGCTGTGGCATGACTCTTGACATTAGTGGTTAGGACTGCAATAAAAAAAATAAAAAATAATCTTCCACAACCGTCATTCCAGCACTGTCCAGTGTTTCCCATCAGTACCCCAGCAGTGATGTCATGTACATGGCTCATGTGACTGTGAGACAGTCACTGCTCCCAAGCATGTGGCCACTTAGGCCAGTGATTACCGCCGACATTGTTGCTGTGGGGACTGGTGCTGGAACTTCGGCTGCCAGAAAGGTGAGCACCTGTTATTTTTCTTCTTTAAATGCAATCTTGGCTACTGGCAGGGATTCCCAAAATCTCTGAAAATTCCTTTGATGTTTAAGTCCTTTTGTTTGTGGAAAAAAAATCTTGATTTTTTTTTTGAACTAGATTAAAACATTATATGTTTGTGGAATCTCAGTTGCGTAGATTCCACATGATCGTACAGTATAAGAAGGTGATGAAAATCTCTTTCACTAACAGCATACAAATTCTGCCGTGGATTCTAGGCATGCTGAAGATTTTCATATTGCTGCAACGGGTGAAATCTATAATTAAATTCACAATGAAATTTGCATGAACATTTTGTTGCAGCTTTAAGTGCATGCTCCAGTGCTAATGAACCCTTGATCTCTGCTGTCAAACCACCACTATGATCCATGAGGGATCCAAGAAAAACAAAGCTGTCAACCTCTTCAGTTTCTTCATTTTGATTTCTATGTCGCCTTCTTTTTTGGGGGTTGTCATGATCTTTTATAAATGCAACTGCAATTTTTTGAGCCAAAATCGGAAACAAGACTGTTAGTAAGGCCAAGCATGAGCCTTTGCTTTATAATTTCCTATTCGCTTTGATTCTACTTTCAGCTGTGGCTTAAAACATTGCAGTGGCAGTGTGAAACTCCCCTAAGGGTATGTTAATTTTTTTCATATGGACTGCACCCCACAATTTGTGTCGGAATCCTCAAGAAAATGTGAGGTATCTTCATGCTATTGTTTTCAACGGGAATTAGTGCTGCAGTTTACACAATGAACTACAGCGCAGATTTGTCTTCACCGGGGAATTGATATCTGTGATTAGAAAAGAAGTGACTTGTCACTTCCTTAAACTGAAGTCACGTTGGAAACTACATCAAGCAGCGTAAGCATGGGATCGATCTACTGAATTGGGGCTAATCCGTTTCTAAAACAATGGCAAAATCTGCCACTACACAGTAAGGCTATGTTCACACGGCTTATTTTGGGACGTATCTCGCCCTGTATTTCGCACCGTACTGCGCGAAATACGGAGCTAGATCCCTCCCAGTCATTACGGTAATCCACAGTTCTCATAGAGAACTATGGATTACGGCTCCTCTCCCGCTCATACAATACAGCGAGCGGGGAGAGAAGTGACATGTCAATTATTTACAGCGTGTACGCACCGAGAATAATGCATGTCTATGGGGCCGGTGGGCTGTCAGCCCCGCCCCCACTCCTGCCCCCACGGCGCAATTGCGGGGCGAAATACATCCCTGCAATTATGCCGTGTGAACTCAGCCTAAGGCTATGTTCACACGGCCTATTTTCGGGGCGTGATTACGCCCCGCAATTAGGCCGTGTGGACGGGGGTGGGGCGGGAGTGGGGGGCCGGCACCTCGCCGGCCCATAGACTATTATTACTAGCGGCGCGTATACGCCGCTAGTAAATGACATGTTACTTATCTCCCCCCTCGGCGTATTGTCCGAATGGGGAGAGGAGACGTAATCCATAGTTCTCTATGAGAACTGTGGATTACCGTAATGACTGAGACGTATTCCAGCCGTAATTCACGCACTACGGCCCGTAATTACGGACTGAGATACGTCCCATTTTAAGCCGTGTGAACATAGCCTAAGGGGCCATTCACACCGCACAGTGCAAATACTGGTTGGAAATCCCGACGTGTATTTGCACTGTTTACGGGCCATGCACATGGCCGCCAGGGGACAACTTTTATCTGTGGTTTGCAGAGAAAAGCCCTCCCCTTCGCATAGACATGTTCATATTCTGCCCGAAAACCAGGCGGAAGAATAAACATGTTCTACGTTTTTCGGACCGCCGGTGGAAAACCCGTGCAGTGGGGACCACTGCAAGGGTTTTGAATAGAGGTCCATACTAAAAGTTGCCACCCGGTTTGCAGACGGTTTAAAAAAAAAAAAAACAACGGGTGAAAACCCGTGCAGTGGGGACAAGCCCTAAAAGTCCACAGAAAGCTATCATCTTGGATTTTTGATAAATATTGTGCAACAGACTTTTCTCTTGTGTGAACATATCCTAAAAGTGATGCCCGTTCCTTATGTCCCTGATTTTCTTTCATTAGAATATGTCCCAACAATGGCTGCTCTGTGCTGAGGTTCCTCGAGTGCAAGTCTAACAGGTTATTTGTTAATAAACCCATATGAAAAAAAAAGTTCTCTAAAATGATCCAAAGTCAGCTCTCACATAGGCTTGTCTTCTGTTGGACCTTCAATGCCCTATATTGTTTTCTGAGATTAGGTCCACCCTAGGTAGTTCAGTGATCCTGTTCAGATTAATGTGGTGGTCTTCCCTGGCGAAACTGCAACACCAAGAAGGAAAAGTCTTGTTAGTATGGAAATGATAGGATCAGTAGATGTGTTAATTATATGCAAATGCTAAAAAATGATAATTTAATATTCAAAACATCTTAATGTATTCAGTATCAACATATAGTGCATTACATGTAAAATACAACGCCTTCCAAACGCCTTGGGCAAGCCATGAATGAGGTAAATAAATGGATTCTGAGGAATGTTATGCTGAATGCACTTGGGCACACAAACTATCAAGATTGGCTCCTGGCAGCTCCTTTTGCAATTGACGATCAATCATTACCCAGATGTGCCAAATGGGAGACAAGTCCAGAGACGCTGTAGGCCATGGTAGCACATTAAGGCTACACAGGCTGCTCACAGTAGATAATGCAACATGCCGCCGTTGTTGTCCTGTTGAAAAACAGCTCCTGGGACACTTTGAAGAAATGGTTGTATACTGGTTCCACGACCAATTCCATGTAACATTGAGCTCTTAATGTACCTGAAATAAAAAAAACTAGAGATGTCCGGCTTCCATGCATATGTTATCCCAGGAGTAGGACCAGTGAGACTTTGCCTTGTAAATGTCCTCATTAAGTGTTTACCAATGTGGTCAACAGGCCAATCTCCAGCTATTAATGCATCCGAGACAAAAGTGAGACTAATTACTGAAGAAGATAGCCCTCCATTCCAGCCTCCACTGCCATCTTGCTGTGCACCATATTATCCTTCAAAAGCAGTGGCGGGAGGTCAAGCGAACACCTGTAGCTGGACGTCTGGCTAGTAGCCCAATGTCGTGTATACACCTTCTGATGGTTTGTGCCGACACCTTCTGCCGGTGTTGCAATTATAATACTGAGTGCAATTCAGGCAAAAATAATTCTTCCTCCATGTGAAGGGGAGTCGGGCTACAATCTGTTACTCATTCACACAGCACTAACATAACTTAGCAATGGAAACAGGAACTTTCTAGTGAGGAACACATGGCAGGCTAAGTCTACGAATACAAATGAATAATCCTGGCTTTCACTATAACTAAAAACAAGCGCTTCTGTTCCATCATGGCGACTCGCTGAATTATAGATGAAATTTATCGTTTTTGTAGGAGTGCTTCTTTAAACTGATTTTTTTTTTTAGCTTTTATAAAGCTGAGCCTATAGTATTGTATCATGCTTCTCTAACCTTCTTCATGCAACAATCACAGTCACAAGCCTTACCTCAACCCTCCAACAACAAAAAAAGTGACATTTACTTAAATTCGGTTTAACAATGACAGGCAAGCTTTGCTGGAACACTATCAACACATATCATTTTACCGACCTACAGTTACAGAGCACAACTATGTAATGACAAACGCTTCTTATATTTCCCAGAGGAACTGCCTGTGACATTTGGTTTAATGACACTATACGATTTTGCCTCCGACAATAACTAACTGACACAGACTGTCGTAATGCCAGATAAGGATTTGACGTCGCCATATGTCACCTGAGCTCATCAGGTTATTTTCTTTCAGCTTCTATAGTATTACTTTGGAGTGATACCAGAGCATGGCAAAATGAAAAAGCTGAGCAATGCTTCAAGGAAAATCTAAAATTACATGGCCTCAAAAATTGCAGGTCCTCAATTGAGGGGTGGTGCAGTAGGCACAATACTGTTTATGAGTAGTGTTGAGCGATTATTATCGACAAAGTTGAAATCGGCACAGTTTTTATGTTGATCGAAATTTTTAGATCATGGCGATTTTTTTTTTTTTGGTTTTTTCTTTTTTTTTTTTTTTTTTAGTTTTTTTATTTATTTTTGTTTTTTTTTTTTTTTTGTTTTTATTTTTTTTTTTTTTATTTTTTTGTTTTTTTTAAATTTAGGTTAAAATCTGTGCATCATCTATTAATATCGTGCCATTTTCGCGCTTCCTGTCATTTTGGCGGCCAGTCAAATCAGATTTTACAGAAAGAGCAGGTGAATGTGTTGGTCGACGTCATGACTGGATGTTATGGCTTTGCGAATTCGGCTGAAAAACACACATGACCTCGTTTTACTTAAACAGCCCTTCCTGTTTCATGATCAAGTGTCCGCCTCAGCGTCTCATAGCAGTAAGACGTCGCTCTGCCTGTGTCCAGAAAAGCGCAGTGAACTTAATTCTATTTCTATCCAGAGAAAGCTCTAATTGTTAGCCGTTGTGATCCTTACAACTTAGTTAGAATCAGAGATTGGAAGATTTTATTGTAGTTTAGGTAGAGAATTTTTAAAAGAGCAGCTACCGCTGTAAAGTCACAGAGGGGAGCGGGGGGGGGGGGGGGGGGGGGGGGGGGGAGGGGGGGGGGGGGGGGGGCCCACGGTCGAACACAGACAACTCTATAAAGAGTACGGGATCAAGTTCACCAAGACTTAGTGTACGACATTGGCAACTGCAATAGCTTTTATTATTATCATTTTCTATTGAAAATATTTTCTGGATATTGGGCAGCCTGAATTTAAATTAGGATACACAATCTTTTCTAGTAACGGCAGGTCCTCTTTGTTAGGTGCAACACGCCCACTTTTCTATTATCGAGTATACGATTACAGATAGGTGTTTTTTTTTCAATTTTTGCCCATTCCAGCTTTGTTGAAATAGCCACCTTGCAGTTAAATTAGAATCCTGCAATTTAGGTAAGTCAGCACAGGTTGATAGGTGGCCAAAAATACCTTTTATTAATCCAATACATTTCAGATACGTGTTTTTCACTTTGGTCTTTGGCGCAGTACAGCTTTGTTCATTGAGGCACCTTAGCACTTAAAATGTGAATACAGCATTTTGTAGTCACCAAGGTGATGAAAAAGGGTGCCAAAAATACCTTTATTATGTTCCGAATACATTGCAGATATGAGTTTTTTTCACTTTGGCGCAGGCCACTTTAGTTGATAGACATCTTACTTTGGCAGTTAAATGTTGCAAAAAAAAATAAAACCCCAGGGCAATTTTGTAGTCACCACAGTGAATTGAAAGTGCCAAAATACCTTTTATTATCCAATACATTTCAGATACTGTTTTTTTCACTTTGGCGCAGGCCAGCTTTGTTGATTAGATCTACTTTGCAGTTAAATTTGAATGACACAATTTTTTTGTAGTCTCCACAGGTGAATTGATAGTCCAAAAAAATACCTTTTAAATCCGAAAACAATACTATAGGTGTTTTTTTTTGTTCACTTTTGCGCACTACAGCTTGTGTTCATTGAGGGCAGCTTGCACTAAATGTGAAATACAGCAATGTGTAGTCACCACAGAGATTGAAAAGTGCCAAAAATATCCTTTATTTTACCTAATCACATTTTCAGATACGTGTTTTTTTCACCTTTGGCGCAGGCCAGCTGTTGATAATCTACTTTGCATTTAAATATGAATACAGCAATTTTTTTTTGATTGAGGGATTTGAATAGCTTGTGACTTACCAAAACCTCTTCCATACCTTCTAAAATTTTAATATTTTCTGACCATGGAGCGAAATTCAGTGGTAAGACGTACAAAGAGGGTAGGACATGAGGTAGAGGTACGAGAGAAGGGCTCTCAGAGCTGGCGACAACACCATGCCAGCGGATCGCAGTTGCAGGACCGTCAGGCCCTTGAGTCCAACGCGGGATCTAGGGCCCTGTGAACTAATAACGAATAGCGTCGCCAATCCAGATCCTTCAGTGGTTAATGCTACCTAGCATCCAGCATCTTAACCTCCTCGTCCTCCCAGTCACGGCCACAAATTTCTCATCACATCATCAAGCATCCGTCTAACATGAAGCACCCAAATGTCAACCGTGTACCCACCACTGAGGATAATCCATTTTTCTGGGGAAAAAGACCTCTTAGATGACAAAAGCGTTTTTGGGATCAAAGGCATGTTAAAAGATCAAACAAAGAGGATGAAAATTTTTTTTATTTTTTATGTTTTTAATTCTCTGCTCTTGACGCACCTGTATTACGAATCGCCATCAGAGGAGAGGAGGAAGCCGGTCAAACGCAAAATCCCAGGCTGTTGGCAACGCCCTGCAGTCCCTCTTGCTTGTAGCCCGCAGCTCCTGGATGCAGAATGTCAGGACGAAGAAGTCACCTGGGTTGTTGATGAAGATGATGACGACATTGCGGATCCAACGTGGTCTTTTCAGCAGAATTTGCTTGCGAGCGCTTCATCACTGGACGAGGAGGAAGACGATGGGGTAGTGTCAGTACGGGTTCCGCCTCAAAAAGGGAGAGGGCGGTCGCAGAAGTCCGCTGATATGATTCCGCCAGCCACGGTCAGCGCAAACCCCGCTCCTCGCTTATCGCCGTCAAAAAGGTCCAGGACCTCTCAAGCCTGGGCCTTCTTTGAGCAAGCCTCTTATTCACCCAGCGATGTCATATGCCGCCTTTGCCGTAAACGCATAAGTAGAGCAAGAACCTTAAGTGGTTAACCACCACCAACATGTCTAGTCACATGCAGCGAATGCATGAGTTGAAATGGAGGCAACACTTGGCCAAAAAAGGCCGACGCCGGGCCTCCAACCACTGTCACACCCTCTGTCTCCGCCTCCTCCTTCTCCTCCGCCACCACCAAGCGTTCCTCAGCTGCCCATGTCTCTCAGAGTCATGATCAGGGATCAGCCTCCGCTTCAGACTCCACCGTCACCCGAGTACCACCAGCACCACCAGAGACCCATCCTACCCCTTCTCCTCCCGCCAGTTTGATGACCTGCACGCCGTACAGCGGCCAGTCTAGCAGCCAGCCTTCTGTCTTCCAGGTTTGGGAGCAGAAGAAACACTTTAACCCAAACCATCCCAAAGCCAAAAGCCTGAATGTCGGCATTGCCAGGCTTTTGGCCTTGGAAATGTTGCCTTTCCGTCTGGTGGACACAGATGGGTTCCGCCACGTCATGGCCCTTGCCTGCCCCCAATACCAGATGCCGAGCAGGCATTTCGTTGCCAGAAAAGCCGTCCCTGCCCTGGCCAGCCACGTGTCATCTAAAATTTCAAGCGCGTTGTCTGCATCTGTGGCCGGAAAAGTCCATCTGACCACCGACACATGGACTAGTAAGCACGGCCAAGGCCGCTATATCTCTGTGACAGCTCACTGGGTGAGCTGGGTGGATGTCTCTGGGGTGACGGGGGCTCTCAGGCTTGGCCCACGCTCTTCAAAACCGCAGGGATGGTGCAGGGTTCTTTCCCCCAAGGTCCTCTGGGGGCATCACGTGCCCAGAGAAACCAGGCCTTGTTGAAATTAATCTGTCTTGGAGACCGTCCACACACAGTCAGGAGCTGTGGACGGCTCTCCGCAACGAGACCGAGCGCTGGCTGGGTGACAAGAACCTTGTGCCAGGCAAGGTGGTGTGCGATAACGGGAGAATTCTGCTGGCCGCCCTTAAGATCAGTAGGCTGGAGCACATCCCTTGCCTGGCACATGTCATGAACCTTGTCGTCCAGAAATTTCTAAAGAGCTACCCGGGTCTGGACTGCCTGCTGAGGAAGGCTCGAAGTCTAAGTTCGCACTTCCGCCGTTCGCACCCTGCATCGTCCCGCCTGGCTGCGTTGCAGCGTCAGCTCGGCCTCCCCCTCAACCGTCTCATTGTTGACGTGGCAACACGCGGGGAAAAACCACCCCCCCCACATCTCCCCGCATTGTGGCAGCAGCCCCAAAGCCATTACCAGTACCCAAGTGACACAATTGGCCAGACAAGCAGCGGGCGGACCCGGGGGGTTTGAGCCCCCCAGATGGAGGCAGGTGAAAGGCTCTGCACCATCCTTGCCAGTTTTGAAAAAAGCCACCAAAAAGGTCGTGCGGACAACCCTTTTCAGCAAGAGCATTGTGGGGATCTTAGTTCGGAAAGATCGTTTTGGAAAAACTGAAACAACAGGGCCCGCCAGGACGGAGGAGGAACCCGGGCACAGATGCGGAAAAAGGGGCCCCTTTTCCCTTCCCCCAAATCCCCAAGCCCGACAGTTTTTTACAATTTCATCGTCCTTTATTTGGGGGTGGTTTGGGGTTTAGGGCTAGTGGAAGGTGGCCCCCTCAGGGTCTCAGGGGCATCATCTCAGGCAAGTTTAGGGCTGGTTGAAGCTTTTTGGGGGGCAGGGGGGAAGGGGGAGGAGGAGGGGGAAATTTCCCAGACACCGAAAGTTAAACCAAAAGTCCCCCCCTTGGAAAGAGGTTGGGGGAATTTGGGGGGAAAGGGGGAAGAATTTGGAAGATCATTTTCCTAGTGCCCCTCACCCAGAGGCTTTTGGGGAAAAAAAAAAGGTTCCCCCTCTCACATGAAATGCTTGGGTTTCCCCCATTTCCCCAACAAAGATCCTCGCAAAAAGGGCCCCAAAATGGGAAAAACAGTTAAATGGTGGGGCCCCCCTCCTGGATCCCCGGGGACAAAACAAAACTCAGCACTTTTTCCCTTTCCCCCCACCCAAATAAGAGAAAAGCAGGAAAAGGGGACCTTGCCCGATTGGGTCAACTGGAACCGTTGCGGGCCGTTCACTTTCCCCAAATACACGGTGGAACAAAAATCAGCGACGTGACAGCAAAATAGAGTGCCAAGTACCGTGCGGGAGCAGCCGGCAAAAATGGCTAAAACCTAATGGGGACCCCGGCAATCTTTATTTTCCACCCACCAACGCATTTCAATGCAGGGCACACATAACCACAAACCCCGCTTTAAAAACATGGTGGGAAACGACTATCTGCGTCCCCAACACCGATGTTTTTTTTTTTTTTTTTTTTTAAAGTTTTTTCCGGGCCCAAGAAAACTTCTGGGTTTTCCAAAAGGAGAATGGCCCGAGCTCCCGGGCCCCGCCATAGAGGAGTTTCCTGCCCAGCAGCCCCCGCGTCATATCTGACGGACCTTTCACCCAGCTGGAAAGGGGTCAATACAGACAAACGCAACCGGGTTTCCCCCAGAAAAATGTTTTTTCGTATTGACTTTTATCAAGATTTAACAGGCCCTGGATCTCTGATGATGTTTTTGGCCCAATTGCCGAGGTCACCGATTAGTTGCCGGTTTTACTTCAAATTTCCCCCTTCCCAAAAAGAAATGGTCCTCTTAAAAACTTTTTTTTTAAAAAATAAATTTTTTACTCAATTTTTAATTTTCTTTTCCCAACCCGTTCATTTTCGGTTTTTCCCGTGAAAGGGGACTGTAAAAGAAAGCAAGGTTTCATGACAACACCGAATTCCCTTTACCACTTTATCTTTTTGAATTTTTGATTGTCCCAAAAGGTTTTTAGGTCATGTTTTCTGTAAAATTCCCGCTAACATTGGTCCTTTGGAAAAAGAAATGTGGCTTTTAAGTGGCATTTTCCCCTCACAAAATTTTTTAAAGTGGCCCGAGAAAATATATTTAAAAATTTTTTGGGGGCCAAAGGCTTTGAAATCACCAAAAACCAAAGGTTTCCCTTTGGAAAAAAATGTTTTTAAAGGGGTTTTTTTTTTTAAAATGGTAAGGAAATCTTTTTTTTTTGGGGGGTTTTGCTGTAGAAACAAAATAGGTTTAAAGGGAAATTGGTTTAATTACCCCCCAATTTAAAAATGGCAAAGGGAAAAATTTTTTTTTTTTTGGGGAAGACTTTAAATGCAGAAACCCTTATTAAAAAAAAG
>JAODAL010082139.1:0-11676 GCA_025379985.1 Phyllomedusa bahiana
AAAGTGATTAAATACCTTTTTGGGAAATCCACGTCAACATTACATCGTGGAAAAACCCCCTTTAAGGCAATGCCCTGAAAACCTCATTCTAAGGGGCCTTCACACAGCTTTTTTAAGGCAGGTTCCAGCCGTTTTTGCACCCGAAAACGCCTGCAGTGCGGCTGAAACCCGTGCCACCATTCGGAAATCCACAGTTCTCATAGGAACTGTGGATTCAGTTCCCCTCCTCCCGGTGAATACCCCGGGGGGCGGGAAAAGTGACATTTCTTTACCCGCGGTATAACGGCCGTGGATAATAAAAGAGCAGCCCCCGCCCCTTATCAACCCCGGTAAGGGGTTTTAACAAAAGCTTTCTTATGGCCTTTGCCCCTTTTTCACAACATCAAAAAAAAAAAGCTATGCAAAAACACTTTCACTAACAAAAAATATAAAAAAGGGGGGTTTCTAAAGCTGCTATACATAACTCGCATGCCTTTCTTTCTCTCTTTTCCACCAAAATCCAAGCTCCAGGGCCAATGAGTTTATCAAAGGCTTCCCCGGGGCTCCCCTGTGGCCATCCAAGCCTGGGGGGCATCCAAGTGTTTTCTACAAAGCCCATCCAGCAATATTGTGTTCAAAATTCTATTACAGATTTATGCCTGGTTCACCTCAGCGTTGTGCTTCCACTATTCTGTTCCATTTGGGAGACAAAAAGATGGAAAGAAACAGAGGCCAATTTATTTCTATGGCCTTTTTAAGTCTAAATTTACATAAGCTTGCTTTTTACACAATACCCATTTTTTTTTTTTTAACCTAAACAATAGTGTAGTCTGCTGCATTATTTTTCGATTAAAAGTACCCTGAAAACTGACATAAAAGTTGTATTTTTATTACATTGAATTCAGTGGTAAATGGGAATAAAAGACGGTTTAGTTTTTTTCATCCCTTTTATGAATCCTTATTTCTTTCTGCCATGTGCGGGGAAAATTCACCATTTTATAGAATTTAGAGAAAAAAAACGGATAAAAGTTTTTTTGTTTTTTTTTTTTAGAATCCGTCAAATAAATGGAATTCGGACTTTTGCTTGCCCCAGCTTTCTGTTGTCAGAGGGTGGCCCCAGCTTTCCTTTCACAACGGGGGCCCCAACCAGATGGAACCAGCCCCCGTCGGATTTTTCCTATTTCAGCACATAGGAATTTTATTTCCAAAATGAAGCAATTGCCTTCTGCATCTTCGAGGTTGTTTTTTTGGGTTTTATATTGGGAAAAAAAATAGAAGCAAATTTTTTTTTTTTTTAAAAATTTTACCAAACTTGCACTATTTTTAATTTACAATCAATGAAAATAAGATTTTTAACACTTACCGTTTTTTGGAAGCCTGGGAGAGTGCTTTCTGGCACACGAAAATGTGATCGAGATGTTTAGTAGAGAAGGGTAGAGCCATTGCCTTTTAAAAGAAAACTTCCGATGAAGGTTTTCCCAGGGACAAAATAAGCAGAAAGCCTTCCTATAAAGTCTATTGGTGGCAGCGAAGCACAGGCGGCAGCGGTGATGTCAGTACTGATGGCACATCACCAACACAATCAAGTGGGCTATAAGACTGTTGCAGGGAAGGGAGAAGAGTTAAAATAGTGATTATTTTTCCTGAGATTTTTCAATTTTTTTTTTTTTTTTAAATACTTCTTGAAAAGATGCTTTTCTATTCATTATAACCCATTGGACATATTAGTGGAGCCTGGGGTGCCAAAAAAAAAAGGGGAAACACTTTTTAACCTACCCAAACAAATACTTTCCTAAAGGGAACCTTTCACATAGTTTCCCCCTTGCTGAGGACAGCACAGCTGTGTCAGCCCGCTGTTTTCCCCGCGCTGTGTCCCTTATTTTAAGATGCTGGAGTTTTAGAGCATTTAATGTTGAATTTTTTATGAGCAGTGATAGCCCCGCCCCCCAAAGGAACCCCCCCCCACCTAGCACTTATTCCGTTTCTACCTATTCAAAGTAATAGGTTTATCGTTGGGGGGCGGGGCTGCCTCAGGTGGGCAGGGGTTTGAAAAAAACTGACTTTTTACTGAAAACTGAATTTGAGCATTAAATATCGAAAACTAAGGGGATCTAAGAATATGGGGACACAGCGGGAAACGCAGGTCGGCCCAAAACTTGTGTGTCCTCGCAGGGGGCTTTAAATCTTTGACAGGTTCACTTTAAAGCAGTTTTGCAAAGAAGTAAAATCCCCGGTGGAGTCCGGCTCTTACACTATAAGCTGGCCTCAGTGAATGAGTAGAGGACTGCACCAGCACATCTATTCATTTCTATGGGATTTTTATTATAGTGATCACTCAGCCTATTCAAAACCAGGAGACGAAAAAGGTGGCCCTCTCTTGTTTTGGGCGACCGTGGGACCCTCTCCAGGGGGTTATTTTACTTATTGGAAAACCCGTTTTAAAAAGGGAATTTAAAATTTTTTTTTTTTTTTTTCACATAAAAACAAAGTCACCTATTGCTGTTTTTAAGTTAATTTTTTACTTCTCTCTGGACTTCCCCCTCTGTGAACCCCACCGTCGGTAAAGATGCTTGGGGTTTTTTCCTGGCCCGGCTTTTGGGCATAAAGGGGTGTAAGTGCTACCAGCTGTGGACCTGATTCTGTGTAACCCTCCCCCCCTCCCAAAAAAGATTAACACATTTTCCTTTCATATATTGCTCGTCAGTGCCCTTAGCTCATCTATCCAGGTCCAGAAAACAATAGAGCAATCATTATGTCATAACCTGCTAATTGCAGTGTGAAAAACACTGTACAATGCTTTTTGCGGTTTAAGGGTTTAAAACTGAAAACTTTTTTGCAAAAAGGGTGTTACAGTTTTTCGGGCTGTGAACCGTTAGCATGTTGCGGTGATAAAAATATCACAAGTAAATAAATGGTACTTTTAAAAATTAATAGAAGGGAAACCAGATGCCATTTTGTGGGGTGAACTTTGGGCCCCAGATGGTCGTTAGGGGACCATTTTTCCCAAAAATGACCCAGGGGGATACCAGATGTGTCTCTAAAAACGTTTTAGAAATCCTATGAAAGTAGCTCTAAAAAGAAAGATGTCACTTCACCCCTACTAAAAAATGTTTTTCATCAGAAAAAAAACTTTTTTTCCAAACGTCTCCGATTCCCCGACTGGTAAAGGGTTGTCGGCCAATCAGCCCATGGTTTTGGTGTGGACGCGAGAAACAGAGAAAAACATCTTCCCATTGTGGAGAGCACAAGCTGGTAGGCACGTTCGGGGTAGGTTCACCACGGTTATACGCTAGTGCGGGGACGGATTTCGCCCTGCAATTTCAGGTTGCGGGGGGGGGGGGGGGGGGGGGCGGCGGCTTGCCGGCCCATAGAAAACATTATCCTGACTCATTATCTATGAAACTGTGGATTCCTAATGCTGGGCGGATTTCAGCCGTATTTAGGCCCCGTTTTGGACGCAATCGGACTGAAAGCCGCCCCAAAAACAGCCCTGTGAACATAGCCTTAGGGTCTAAGAATGTATTTCATGGAATCTTGAGGCCCCTCAGCACGTGGGAAAAACCTCTCAGAAGTTTGGGTATAAGCTATTTTGTATATTACATACATCATAATGGGGGGGCTGTTTAGCAAGATAATGCGACAAGTCAAACCCCCCCCTGAAATATCGGTTGGAAAAGCTTGAACAAGGCTTCCATGCACTACCCTGGTCACAAAATTCAACAGACTTGAACTAAACCAGCATCTATGGAAACACCTTGATCATTGTGTTGGCTCGATGGATCCTCCCCCATGCACCCTCCAGTAGCTGTGGGATGCAGTTAGCATGGCTTCAGATACCTGGAAAACCACCAGAACATGACTCTCTCCCACCCGTCAGCTGCTGTCCGGGGTAAAAGGGTGGATTTGTTTTAAATTAACTGATTTAAAATCACGATTTAAATATGTAAAAGGCTTGTTTTTAAAAAATAAAAAGGTTTTCTCCCTAAACATTTCTTGTATTTTAACATGAAGTAGATGAATTTTTTTAAAATCACTTTTTTTTTTAAAAATGTTTTTTCTCCCAGTTTAAGGGGTTAATAAACATATTTGGACACATTTTCTGTTGTACTTGGGAAAGGGAAAAAATAATCCTTACCTTAAAACAATTTAAATTTTTATTCAACTGAAACAAAAACATTACAGCAAAAGTTATTTGCTTAAACAAACACCCCCATTTTTTGTTAACTTTTTTGGTTTAAAACAAAATATATAATTTTTAGGAAACTTAACTGTCAGCCCACCGACCATGAAAAACTTAAAATATGTCCCTGCTGCCCTTTGTACTCACTTGTCGTCATTTCATATCACTCTTCTTTTGTTCCTTTCATAATCTGGAAAAGAAAAACAAGTTTTCCTGCTTTTTTTGGTCCCAACCAAATTTCTAAAATTTAGAATGAATGAGTCCAAAGGGAAGAATATTCTTTAAACCGCCTGCAAAAAGCTACTGCTGTTAAAAGTGAAATTCATTACTTGAACAGTCTCTAAATCCAAGCGCTTAAGTGATTTCCACCATTTACTGGGTGACCTTCTTAAAATTCTTCAGCAAACATATTTTCTTGAAGGGTTTTCCCTTGCTCTGAATTTTATTATAGTTGGCATTAAAGATGGATGTTTGCTGGATACCCTGTCATAAAAAACTCCTCTCCTCGCATTTGTAATTTTGTTTAAAGTTTAGGGGGGTTTTTCGGGAAAAATCAACTATGTTAAACATTTCTCTTTAAAGCCCAAAATTTTTAGGGATTTTGGCCTGAAAAAACAGTGCCTCTTTTT
Source organism: Phyllomedusa bahiana (assembly GCA_025379985.1). Classification (NCBI taxonomy): domain Eukaryota; kingdom Metazoa; phylum Chordata; class Amphibia; order Anura; family Hylidae; genus Phyllomedusa; species Phyllomedusa bahiana. The sequence continues at coordinate 4,789 of JAODAL010082139.1, forward strand.
TATCTCGTTTTTCTTCCAAAGTGCACAAAATAGGCCATTTTTTGATATACTGTCAAAACAGTCCCCACGAGTTCCCATCTAACATCTTGTGGGAGCGTTACTTGGTTCCCCCCACCTTTTTCAAGCTGCTGAGAAAAAATATATAGGGAAGTATTTGCAATTTCAAAACATTACCCTTTATTTGGGAAACACTTAATCTTTGGCTAAGAGGTGACAAATGAGCACTGCAACCATTTATTAGCAGTTTTTATTCCCCCCCCGCCTTTTAAAATTTTTCTCATCTTTGGGTACGTTTTCAGATTGTCAGTGACCAAACTCGTATGACATTTTTAATTTTTTTTTCACAGTCGTTATAGCTTTTACTGCCACTTCTTGTAAATATTCGCTGTGTGTGCATTTCCTGACGATCATTTTTTGGCAAGGAAGACTTTACCTTTTTTTTGTTATACAAGCACATACAATAGGATCATTTTGGACTTACTCCACCCATCAAAACTTAGGTTAACAATTTTACCCCCAGAGCTGTTCACATTGTCCATTTCTTGTCATACACTTGATCCAGCATTTCCCTGCAACATCAGCTCTGCTGGGGGGGACGTATCCCGGTCAGTGACTGAACCATATTAAGAAATGTGGGTTTTTCAGTCAGACGAAAGAAAAGTTCGTTGCATAAATAAATGGGCAATTTTTTTATCCATCAAATCTTTTTTTCTAATCTCTAGTTTTTTATCACAAACCTATCTATGGGGTTCAGGGGGGTAAAGGTTTTTTCTTCCTTTTGGTGATGGGGATTGTGGCTGTGGGTGTCTGAGATGATGCTGCTGCTTTTAAAGAACACTATCCGGATGGATAACTTGAACTTAGAACAGGGTGGGTGATTTGGAGGGGGATGTTTCCAGAACCCATGAAATTCCCCCAAAAAAAAAAAGTCAATGCTTTTTTTATTGTTTATAAATTTTGTTATTGTAACACACTCACTGCCCCAAAAAAGGGAAAATTTGTTTTTTTCATCATTCTGTACCAAAGACAGTAACAGCAGTAAAAAATAGGAAATATAATTTTTCTCACACATGAAGTTCATCTTTAGAAATGGTTCAATAAAAATGTTTCCAACCTGAAATCCTGCCCCGTTCAGAAGTGTTTTTTTTGGTCATCTTCATCACCTCCTTTCATGATGTTGCCTCTTGCGGGGACCAGCCCTTTCATCTCTTTTTTGCATTTGCATTTGCACGATGCCTGCCCTTACCCATAGGCGAAGGGGCTTCAAAAAAATATTCCCAAATGGGGCTCTTTTACGGCCCCTGCCCTTTAAGGAAAGAATGTAATAAACCTCAGATCGTACACACAAACAGATCCAACTTTCTGTCTGTGGCTATCTGCAGTATTTTGCTCAAAATTTCACTTTCATTTTCTTGTCTGCTTGCCCCTTCCTCCTCCCCACACTTTTGATTACATTCTTCTTGTGTTTTTTGGGAATCTATTCCACCCAAAAAACAAACATATTTTCTAACTTCTTGGGCTTCAGAAGGGTCGATTCGATTCATAGGGTTTGTAGAACAATAGGGTTAAGGTCTTTTTTCAACTCGTTCATTTTGTAACATTTTTTTTTTGAAGAAGAGGGGTGGGGCCTCTGCGGGGTCAAACCCTTTTTTTTTAAATGCGTAAGTAAAGCGACGTCGTGATAATATAGGAGAGAATGCCCACTAACCACAAAACCCCTGGAAGAGCAGGTTTTTGAATGTTAACATAACAGCCTTTTTTCTACTGATTTAAAAAACTCAGCTTTATCTCAGATGGAAGAACCTTTGGATGGAAAAAATTTTCCCCAAAAAGCAGTTTTTTTGAAAAAAATCGGATTTAAAATAAAAAAAAAAAATAAAAAAAAAAAAAAAAAATATATTTTTTTTTTTTTTTTTTTTAAAAAAAAAAAAAACATTGATTTTTACCCCCCTGCTGTACATGGTGGTTATCTGGAATTACCAACGATAAAAAACGTGATTTTAAGGTTTTAGGACTATGAGCATTGGCAACCGGGTCTAAATTTACCCTTTGGAGCACATACTTCCTAGGATTTTAAAGGGGTTTTGCCACAAAGAAAAATTTACGGGGAATTTTGTAAATAAAAAACATTTTCCCCATTCATCATTATTAAAAATTCTGCCCGTTTTTGTTTAAGCTGCCCCTTAGTGCCCTTTGTTTACAGTCATCCCGGGGGGTCGCCGGGGCTGAGAGCTTCTCAGTCCTGGTCGCACATCCCTCAGACATCACTTCTCCTTCAGGCAGCTTTGAATTTCAAACCCCAGGTGCGTCACCTACTATGTCCCCTGTACTTCTTAGTAATTGTCAAACAAACAAATAAATTTAAAAAAACCTCATTCGGTTTGTGCATTGATAAAGAAATAAAAACCACAGGTTTGGTTTGCAGGGATTTGAACCGACGATCTTTTGCAGGAGGCAAAAGTCTTACCTGTGACTACAATGTAGTTTTATTTCAGTTTTACACAGACCTTTCTTTCACAGAGAGGGAAAGGCATGGTAAGTCAGCCTCTGGGGTCAATGATATGCCCAAATTTAAAAAATATCAATTCAAACAAATCACACACGCCCCTTTGAGCACACGAGTGAAGAGCTGGAGCAGGGTATGAAATGAGATTTTGGGGAAAAACCCCCCTTAAGGCTAAAATTACATTTAATCAAAAATATATTTTGCCCTAACGCAGCATAAAAAAAACCCACGACATTTTTCAGCGGGGCAGTCCAGCCCCCTTTTTCCTACAAGTTGTCAGTTCGTTTTTTTCTAAAGAAAAGAGTGGGAATTTTTGTCTACAAGTTTTTGTTACTTTTATTAAAAACACACAGTCCATTTGATGTTGACAAGCAAGTCTTGGCGGGCTGTAGGTTTAACCTTAGCCCTAAATATCTGGTCCCCATTCAAGATCCTTCAAAGGGTTTGGCTCATCTTTTTCAAATTTTTTTTTAGCTGAAGAATGAAAACTAAATTTTTTAATACGGGTAGTGTTAGGGTGATTTCACACAGCTTATTGTGGGGTATAGAGCGCATATAGAAAGCCGCTAAACGCCTCGCTTCAAAAGTACGCGCTGGCCAACGCCCTGCTTATCATAGCCTAAATGGGAACATGTTTTACCTAATTGCGACCGTACTCCAGCACAATGGTTTCGCTGTGGGGAACAAACATTAACGCAAATTCAAAACAAAATTAAAAAAATTTAAATATTAGGGTAAGAATTGGTTTAGTAAATGCCAAATTTCATAATTTAAACCCCTAAAAAAAAAACAAAAAACTAATGGGAATAAGGGTAAATACTTTTTTTTTTTCTGTGAAAAATCACAATTTGGAGATCTTCTCTTTTTTTTTGGGTTTGTGTTTTTTCTCTGTTTTTCAAAATTTTATTAATCGGTCAGCTGGGTTTTCCATTGGGGAGTGCCCCCGAGGTGCGCAAGTCCAATCAGTGTGAGGGTCTGTGCGGGGAAAACCCCCCTTACAAAAACTGGACTGGAAAGGGGATGTTCACATTTTGACTGGATCCCGATTCTAGGAGGGGTTAAATGTGAATGTGCCTCAGAATGGCATCAAGCTTTGGTAAATCAACCCCCAATGAGCCTATGTAACTCACTCATTGTTCGGATAACGTTGTTTTTACTCAGTATTTTCATGTTTTTATCGGCGTAATGCTTCGGTGCGGGCAGAAAATCGGTTACAGGGCAGGTCGACACTTTTTAAAAAAACGTTTGTAAAAACTTCCTTAACCCCCACCTGATGTTTTCAAATAAAATTTTAAAAAAGGGAACAAAGAGGCAAGCGGGACACAAAGAGTTATTTTGCTCAAAAATTTTAAGTTTGGGGAAACACAAAGGATTTATCACCCAAAATAGACTCATCTGAAAATCCCCCCGGTCCACTTTTTAAATGCCAAAATTTTAGCCATTATATAGATTTGTAGTTTATGACCATTAGTAATGATTTAACACTGCCGATGTCCTTTATTGAACCCTTTTAAAATACGTAGATCCATAGACAGACTAGAATTGGGCAATTTAAATAGGACCTTGATCCCTGACAGGGCGTTTCAGTAAATTTTGTGTTCTTATAAAAAATCCTGGAGCCTCTTAATTTCCCGGGGTGTGCTGTTCCTTTTTTAAATTTCCTGAGATTATACTGAAATCAGTCAGTGGGGGTTTTCCGTTGCAGTTTTTAAAGATTTAGCTCCCCCCACAAATGAAAAGGTCCGCGCTTACTTAATTTTAAGATGCCAGGGCCCCCCTCAAAATATAATACCCAGTTTTAAGGTCAGTCTTTCATTTCTAAAGGGAATAACAAAAAAAACCTTTTAAGGAAAAGATGCAGCAGAATTATTTCACGGGGAACACAAAGGATTTAAAAAACCAGACAAATATCCAGGTTTTCTTTAAAATTGCTAAATTCTAGTCTTGTGTATAGGTTTCGGGATCTAATACAATTAGAAAAATTTTAAAAACTTTGGAAAATAAAAATGGGGAAAGTGTTTCAAAAAAAAGGGGGCCCTTTTTGAAAAAGCAAATGCAGAGTTGAGGGAGGCTTACACTGCATTTTCTCGGATCATTGACGTTATAAGGGGAAAAATGGATGAAGCCCAAAGAAAAAGTTTTTGAACTCCAACAGAAAAGAGGGGAGTCTTTATATTACATCAATATGGGGTGCCCTTTTAAATTCGGGAAAAGGCAGGGAAGTTTTAGCAATTTAGCTAAGGGGAAAAGGGGGGGTTTTCTAATATTCGGGGTCTTAAATCAAGGTCAGGAGAATGGTAAGAAACCTGGGGGGTTTTTAAGGATATTTTACAGATTTCTCCCCCCTAGGTTTATTCAAAATTTTACCTTTGACTCAAAAAAAGAGGGGAATTTTTGAGTGGATCGACTGCCCCCCTTGTCCGCCCACGATAGGGCTTTCTTAATGCAGGGGTTGGGAAAAAAGGTACTTGCTTGCGGTTATTAAAAACCTTCCCCTAATAAAGCTCCAGGCCCAGATTGGTTGCCAGGAGAATTTCAAAAAATTACAAAGGGGATGCCAAATACATTGAAAAGGGTGTTTAGGAAAATTTTCAAAACAAGGCATGTACAGTCCCGGGGAAAACGGCCTATATTAAAAGTGCTGCTCAAAAAGGGGAGGGATCCGAATCTCCGAATCCTAACGTCCTATTCCCCGAAAAAAGGGTTTTTATTTTTCAAAAAATTTTAAACTATTAAGGTGGCTGTTTTTGCTGCCCCAAACTCACGGGAAAAATAATGGGTTTGTCCATGGCCCCTTTGGGCTTTTTTTAAAAAAATTAGGGCGGTGTTGTTTGGGGCCCCGGGGCTTTTGGGAAAATTCAAAAAGGGAGCGGGCCGCCCCGCACGAAAAAGCGTTTGATAAAGTGAACTGGAAGTGGTTTGGGTTTTCTGGATAAAGTAGGTTCAGGGGGGAATTTAGGGGTTATATAGAGGCTATGACAAGTCACTCAGGCGAGGGTTAATCCCCCGGGTTTTTTATTTTCCCCAATTTATTTGCAGAAGGGACAAGGCAAGACTGTCCTCTGTCGCCTTTATTGTTAACTTTAGGCCCGGGAACCTTTTGGCGATTCCCCTGATACAATTACACTATTCAGGGGATAAAAATGGTAGGCTGGAAAAGAAGTTATATGCTTCGGGGATGATCTGCTGTTTTTAGGGATTATCCAAAAGTCGGGGCCGTTAAGGGTTTAAGAGTGTTGGGGGACTTTGGGGCTTCTGGGGCTTTCGAAAATTAATAGGGAGAAATGTCAATTACTGCAGTTAGGCTCCGAGCGAAAATTTAAAAGGGGAAATTAGGAATAGGGGTTTGTAAGTCGCACCTGAGTACTTGGGGCATAAAAAAGGTTTTCGCTCGCCCATGACTTATAGCCTTAACAATGAGCTCTTTTTCGAAGTTTAAGTTGAATTGGCAGATGGATGACCTTTCCCTTATCGGTCATGGGTTGTTTTCTCCAAAAAAATGATAAGTTCCGAGGTTTATACCCTTTTTAAAAAATTTTCCCAACGGAAACAAAAGTCAATTTTTTAAAGAAGGGCGTTTACTAGTTTTTATAGGGCAGGGCAAGCAAGAGGACTCCCCATAAAAAATTGACAGTAGGACGGGGCAGGGTGGGGCACAGCCCCGAATATTTGGTGTATAATTTTTCACGATGTGGCCCATATTGGGATGGGGTAGGGGGTGGAGTAAATTTTTTTTAATCTTGAGTAGAAAATTTAATTGGCGGCACCGACACCTTAAAGCTCTGATCCATTTACCATACAAAGACCATGCTCCTCGGATTAAACAGATTTTTGCGAACCCTCTTGCAAGTGGAGGGACATTGAAGATTTGTAAGGGCCCATGTTTATTCGCCCTTTTTTTTCCCCCAAGGGAAACCCCTTTTTTTGGGCAGGGAGGGGGAATATTTTGTTCCACAAATGGAAGGGTAAGGGGATTAACACTTTAAGGGATGCATGACAAATCAGGAGGGGCTTGTTGTCCTGGGATCAATTTTTTGGGCCCTTTTGGTTTTTGGCCAAAAACAAAAGTTTCAAATTTTTTGGGGGTCAGGAATTTCTGTAAGGCGGGTGTATTCAAATTTTTGGGGGGTTGGGGGACGATGTTTTTGAGATTTTGCAAGGTCGAAGGCCCCAAAGGGTGCTGTCCAATATTGTTTTTTCAAAAGGGTTTGCCAAATGGGGGTTTCAAGAAACTTTTGGGGGACAATTTACAAGATAGGGACCCCTTTCTAGGAAATCCTTAAAGGAAAGGAAATGGGGCGGAAAAACCAGCCATGTCAGTTGGGGAGAGATATTATTTGGATTGTTCATAGGGGCCCTTTTTTGCATTTAATATTCCTTAC
>JAODAL010082140.1:0-11675 GCA_025379985.1 Phyllomedusa bahiana
ATTTGGGGGTTTAACCTCCGCAGCGAACACTCAGGAGGTTTTTCTGCACAAAAGCGACTCAGGGCATGTCAAGAGGCAGAATCTCTGTAACGGGGGATCACCACCCATAAATGGGCCCATTGCACGGGAAAGAATTTAGAGTTTGAACGGTAAAAAGGCGGGCAACAAAAATAAAAAAGGACGGGGTTGGACGGGCAATCCCCAAAAGATTGCAAGGTTGGGGTTTATTTATTTTTAAAAAAAAAGACGACTTCGGGGGGACTAATAAATATGCAAAAAAAATTAAAGGCATAAAGACTCTCCCAAATTTATTTACACCCAAAACTGTAACCAAACAAGGGGACATCCTTTTGCATAGAGAAGGGGTTTCTACATAAACATAAAAAGGGATCTTTACTGTTAAGAATGAGACGTGGAACTCCTCCAGGGAAACTTGTCAGGGGAAATTCACTAACAAATTCAAAAAGGGTTGATCATTTCAGAGATAATAATATAACAATTTATAGTGACTAGGATTGGAAGAGGGGCTGATCAGGGATTTTTTTCTGATTCCAGATTGGACGGAATTTTTTTCCTAAAATAAGGACAATGGCTTCTACACAGGGTTTTTTTTTTCCCTTTCCCCTTTATCAGCATAAGGACAATAGGGTGAACTGGGTGGATGTCTTTTTTTTCGGCCTTTCAAACATTAACTAGTAACTAAATCACTGATGGGGAAATATTGATAGTAGCGTAAGGGGGTGTTCACATAAACCCACCGTAAAAAAAATTTATGTTTTTGGTCCCCCGCCACCCCCCAGGAGACGCCCTTTTTCTTTTCCCCCCCCCTTTCAAAAAAAGCCCACCCCCCCTTTCCCAAACTATTTCCCTACCCCCGCCGGAAAACATGGCTGGAAGAATGAAACACGTTTCTATGGGTTTTTTGAAAATAACCCCCCGCGGAAAACCCATGCAGTTGGGGCTGCTGCGCGGGGTTTTTCCCTTATGGACCATTTTTAAAATAAACGGTTTTTCAGCTGTTTTCAAAAATGAAACCATCGAAAAACCCGTTTTAAAACCCTGACCGTGGGGGCAAGCCCAATGGGTTTAGGTTCAAAAACCCTTACGGGATCCCCGCTTTCCTATCTAATGGCAATCCCCAAATCCAGAAAGCTTTCCGGGCGTTATACAGTTAGATGTAGTGGGCGTGACCTTTTGTGAAGAGGGTTTGGCTTGATACAAAGAGATCGTGTACATAAGTACAAGTCCTCATATTGCTATGTTGACAAGAAGAAAAAGTTATGGCTTTTGATAGGCAGGCTGGAGAAAAACAAAACTGGGCTGATCCTTAGGCAATGTTCACACGGCTTATTGCCGACGTAATTGCGGGGACAGATTTCAGCCTGCAATTACGCCGGCAGCCATGCAGCGGGGCGGGGCTGGGGCAGGGCGGGGGGCTGGCAGCTCGCCGACCCCATAGACTGTCATCATTTACGGCGCGTACACGCCATAATTAATTCAAAATGTCATTTTCTCCCCCCACCGCGGCAGATTCACCAGCGGGAGAAAAGACGGAATCCATAGTTCTCTATGAAACTGTGGATTACCATAGTTACTGGACGGATTGGAGCCGTACTGCAGCGCAAAACGGCGCGCAGTACACTCCAATCGGCGCCCAAATAAGCCTGTGAACGACCTTAAGTGGTTAAATCTCTTGGGTGCCCCATGCCCTGTGCTATTTTAGCTTGTGCTCCCGGGTTTCTGTTCTGTGATGAATTGTGTTAAAAATTAACCATGGCTTGATACTTACTTTTAGATTCTCCCTTCTTCTATTTGAATACCTGTTGCTGTTTGATTGTTTGATCTACATTTTGCCTATCATTCTGTGACTTTTAGTACTGCTGGGTCTTGTACCCTCCTGTTCCTGTCCTGTTTTTGCTTTACAGCTTATGTTAATACATACATACTTTCCCCCTGTTACTGGTCTAATACTATCTATGACCATTATCAGTTCCCCTGCTTGTTCCTCCAACCTAGAGGCTTTCAGCATCAAAGGCTGGAAGACCCTTGGACTTTGCTAATCAGAGTGGCCAATGTAAAGTCTGGCTACAAAAGCTGTTTTTGAACAGACAAGTAAAGCCTAACAGTAAAAAGCTAGACAATTACTTGCATCGGTTCTGTCCTGTCAGTTATTATTGGTCAGTACTCCCAGGGAAGCATGAAATAAATTTCTAGAATCAAATTGTAATAATTTTACTGCCATCCTTATACCAACGATTTTGAACCAGGTCCAAGTCTTTGGTTGGGCTACATCATTTGTTGTCTTCTTTTAAACCCTTGTCCTTGCTTAATATATTTTTTAATTTCATAAGCTTAGAATTGAAAAGAAAAGAAATTTACAAGAACTGTATTTGACTGAATAATTATTTGCCCACTATCCTACGGTATCTGTATGTGGGTGAAGGTTTAGTTCCATTGCCAATGATTGTTCAGCTTTGTATAAAAGTACCCATCAAGCATGTTGTACATTTACTCCTCTATTAAATGCAGTCCAGGTGAATGACCCAGGAATTTTACAGCATTGCCCTTGTATGACAAAAGCAGTAAACTGTCTTATGTTTTCATGTTAAATAAGTTTATCTGTTGAAGTAAATAGTAATGTGGGCAGGTCAGACTGGGACAAAAAAACACTCGGGCACAAAACCCCCACCACCCACATACAAAAATCCGTCCCCAAAGTTTTGCTTTGGTCATACACTTCACCAGTTTCTAAAATAGACAACACTATAAACATCAGCAAAAAAAGTAAAAGTGGCAAAGAGAAACTTCTGATCACAGGGGTCAGGGACAGGTGTGCACTCATTTTACGATCAGGGACAAGTATAATGTTGCCTCTATAAAAAGCACCAAATAACCTAAATACCGCTATTTAGTGACCACAAAGTGGTCAATCACCGGAAAATCACAGATCACCAGGGGTTTCAGGTAACCAGCACATGACCGTGAATACAGCACTGATCCAGAACAGAAGCAAATTAACCGCTAACATCAAGGGATTCACAGAAGACGTCTTTTCTGTTGAGTCTTGCTTTCTTTCCCTTTTCTTATCCATCTGGTCCAGACCACTATGATGACTTCTCCCGGCCACGACTTTTCTCTGCAGAATTTACCACACAAACATCTTAGACTTTTCCAGCACCTCTTTACCTCTGCCCCACCTGTGTACAAACTCCTCATCCATACCACCCGAAACGTTTATAATGACCCTTTTGTACCCGTAACAGTAACATTATCCCCAGACAGATATGTGACTCCCATTTCTGCACACAGTTTTAGTTTTTTTATTTTTTCTAATATAGTGGGTAGATTAATCCCTAATATAGGACATAAGTAAAACCCCTAAATTAGTAGGTAAATAGGTAAAATGGGTAGACCCCAATTGCATGTAGATGGGAATATAAGCCCCCCAAATTTAGGTTACATGTACTCCCCATTAGGTGGGTATAAGCCCCCCAAATTGGGTAAGTATGTAGGCCCCCAGCAGCCCAGAACCTACATCCCACCAGTCTGGCTGCTGGTGCCTGGAAAATGCGAAGCAGTGAAGCGGCCCAGTTTAACATATCACACTGTAAAATAGTCTGGGCCCCTACATCAGCAGTTGGGCACAATGGTTTTAACAAAAATCTTACCAACTTTTATGTCCTGTAAATAAGGAGGACCTGAAGGAGTCGCCTGCCTCTAGGCAGGAGCTAATGTGTTCTGCCTTTAGTGGGCAGCAATAGATGACTGTGGAGCTTAGGGGCTCACTGCTAAGCTGCCTGGCATCTGCCTCACATGTTAGCAGTTTTTAGGACACTGCAGCGCTGCTGCTGCACACACTGCCCTGATACTCCCATACCTCATTGGAGGCTGCAGCCCACATAATCAAGGAGACGGGCTCTATGTCTCCTCCAGCTCTATGTTTTAAAACAAATATCTTTAGACTGCCCACAGGAACCCTCTGTCCAGTCCTGGCACACGGTCCATAGTAAGGGGGGGGGGCTTTAGGCAGGGTCACATCTTTCCTGCTGGTTGGCCGGGTCCAAGGGGCACTGTTGCCCTTTTAAAGCAGCCCTTGTAACCTGTGCTCCACAACAGCTCACAATGTCATACATTTAAAGAAAGCGAGCAGTGCTGGCTGCATGCTACACAGGGCCGCTTGGGCATCTCTTCTTGAGGCTGCCAGTACCAACATGAGGCAAGGAGCGGCCAATGGCGGCAGCGTTGCGCTGTGGTGGTAGCTTTCCTGAAAACTGCCAAATCCTTCTACACTAATAGGTAGTGGCCACTGCAACCGTTTACATATTAAAAAGAGCTAAGAGCAGTGCCATACATGTATACAAAAAATTTTATTTCAAACCATGGTTCAGGTGGCCCATGTGACCCGCCCACCGGGAATCTGCCCGGGCAGTTTCCTAGCCCAGGCCTGAATATGAGTCTTACTTTACACATCAATAAATATTAAAGTGCTGTCCAAAAAGGGGGTTTTCCCCCTCACCATGCGTTTTAGAAAGGGGAATATCTCTCCTTGGGGAGAGGCACCATGTGGGTATGTGAGGCTTTGAGTTTGCCTGTTGCACCTCATGTGCATTTGCATATAACAAGGAATTTTGGGAAGAGTCACAAGCAGAGTTTCAGCCTCTGATTTTTCGGGCTGTGGGTGGTTCTATAGCAGTGCTTAGCATATTTAGATTCTCTTTATCTAGCTGAGACATAACTAAGAACAGTGCAGGAGATGTAATCTGTGTAAACAAAGCTAGAAGTGCTCTGAAGAGTGAAAATAACTGCTTATCTGTAAACAAAAGTCCTGTCTCTACATGTCGAAAGTTAATCTTTGCTATGGAAAAACCCCCTTAACTCATTAAAGGGGTTGTATTCAGGATCTCTTCTAGGACCCAGAGCTAATAGCAGCAGATAATCAGCATTTTTTTACTTGTATAAGGTGTGTACCTTCCCATCTAGCCAATTTTTGTTTTTAAGTATTGTCACTCCATGCCGTGCTTTGGTAAAGGTTTTTTACCACTAAGGCTCTATAATGCTGAGTCATGGGACAATAGAGCTTATGCCTGCAAGAGCTGCATGCCACTGAAACATGCAGTATTTTGCCATGACATAAGAGAGAGCCTATATATTACTTATTATGACATCACCCCCGGGACTGCCCATAGGCAAACCGGCATTTTGCCCGGCGGTCGCTGGGTCCGGGCCGCAGCGCAGGCTCAGAGCGCCCGCCGAGGGGCCGTGTTTCCCCCCTGGTGGGCCCTGAGTGCCGCCAGGCACACGTACAGGGGCCGCAACGGTCGCATATGCAACCGGACCCATGTGCCAGGGGGGCCGACAGCAGCGGTCGAGGCTGAACAGCTGGGATCTTCTGATCCTGTCTGTTCAGTTCCCAGGAGGCCGCGGGGCAAGCGCGCGATGTAGTGACGTCATTGGCGCCCTGCTCGGCGGCCTGTGCTCTGCTGCCAGCGGCCTCTCCAGGGTAGAGGACAGAAGAGGAAGTAGAGACATCAGGTAAATATTGGTTTTTATTTTTTTTTTAAACTACTAGCCCTGCCTACCTATATACTGCCCTGTCTACCTATATACTGCCCTGCCTGCCTGCCTATATACTGCCCTGCCTGCCTGCCTATATACTGCCCTGCCTACCTACCTATATACTGCCCCTGCCTACCTATATACTGCCCCCTGCCTGGTTATGTACTGCCCTGCCTACCTATATACTGCCCTGCCTACCTATATACTGCCCTGCCTACCTATATATCAGCCCTGCCTACCTACCTATAAGTGGCCCTGTCTACCTATATACTGCCCCTGCCTACCTATATATCAGCCCTGCAAGCCTACCTAAATACTGCCCCTGCCTACCTATATACTACCCTGCCTGGCTATATACTGCCCTGCCTACCTATATACTGCCCTGCCAACCTATATACTGGCCCTGCCTGGCTATATAATGCCGTGACTGCCTATATAAATGGCCCTCCGCCTATATACTGGCTGCCTGCCATAACTGCCTACCTGCCTATATACTGGCCCTGCCTTGCTATATACTGCCCTGTCTACCTATATACTGCCCTGCCTATCTATAAGTGGCCCTGCCTACCTATATACAGGCCTTGCCCGCCTATAAGTGGCCCTGCCTGGCTACATAGTGGCCCTGCCTGGCTACATAGTGGCCCTGCCTGCCTATATACTGGACCTGCCTACCTATAAGTGGGGCCCGCCGCTTATAACTGGCCCGCTTACCTATAAGTGGCCCTGTCCGCCTAATACTAGTCCCCGCCTGGCTATATACTGGCCCTGCCCCCTACATACGGCCCTGCCTGCCTACATAAATGGCCCTGCCTGGCTACTTACTGGCCCTGCCTGGCTACTTACTGGCCCTGCCTGGCTACATACAGGAAATGCCTGCTATTTAATGGCCCAACCTGACTAATTACTGAGGGCAGCTCTAGCTAACTGGCTAATTACTGAGGGCAGCCTTAGCTAACTGGCTAATTACTGGGGGGACCCTACTAACTGGCAATTAACTGGGCAGCCCCAGCAACGCTAATTAAATGGGGCAGGCCCAGCTAACGCTAGTTACTGGGGCGGCCCAGCTACCGCAGTTACTGGGGCAGCCTCACTACCTGGGTAGTTACTGGGCCCCCACTACCTGGCTAGTTACTGGGGTTTCCCCAGCTACCTGGCTTTGTTAAATGGGGCTGCCCCAGCTACCTGGCTAGTTACTGGGGCAGCCCTTGCTACCTGGCTAGTTACTGAGGGCAGCCCTTGCTACCTGACTAAATTACAGGGGTAGGCCCTGTCTACCTACCAAAATTTAAAGGAGGAAGGCCCTGTTTACCTAACTAATGGGAGTCTACCTATTTACATGCCATTATCTGACATTTTTAATTTCTAATTTTTAGGTGCTAACATACGCCCGTTTTGGAATTGATAGGAAAGTGTGGTAAAGAGAGGAGCCTAAGATGTATTTGTGGTAAATTCTACAGGGGCGAGTAGTGACCGGAGAAGAAGAAATTGCATGCGTACTGACAGAGAAAAAATGGAAGGGAACAACTCATCAGGGAAGACATCATGGAGGTTTTGGGCCAGAAGGAGAAGAAAAGGAGAAGAAACAACTCCCATCAGAGATGACGTCTCCGTGAGTCCCTGCGTAGGGGTAATTTTTTCTTCTGTTTTGAATCAGTGCTGTATTCATGTGATGGTGACCTGACTACTGGGATGGGAGTGGCGTAACTACCGGGTAGCAGGGTAAACAGTTGCTACGGGCCCCTGCCTTTGGGGGCCCCGGGGCAGCTCTACTGCGCCGCTACCCCGTAATGCCGCTCCTGGCCCGCCGGCAGTGAACTTTAAAAGTTCACGCGGCGGGCGGGGAGCTGCCCGGCCCAGCGCATACTCCCTCTGAACGCCCGGGGCCCCCCGGCCCGAGCATTCAGAGGGAGCGCTGCTCGGTAGAGCAGACGGAGCGCCGATCGCTCTGCTCTGTTTACTTTCCCCTGCCGGCCCCTGTGGTCACGTGGGCGCGCCCCGTGACATCACATCACCGCGCCCCCGCGCTGAGCGCAGAGGCTGCAGGAGAGCAGCAGAACGGAGCGAGCGGCGCATCGGGGAGCGTGGACCAAGGTGAGTAAGTTGTTTCTTATTTTACCTACCCCATATGCCTGCCTATAGCCCCCCATATGCCTGCCTATACCCCCCATATGCCTGCCTATAGCCCCCCCATATGCCTGCCTATAGCCCCCATATGCCTGCTTATACAGCCCCCATATGCCTGCCTATACCCCCCATATGCCTGCCTATACCACCATATGCCTGCCTATACCCCCCATATGCCTGCCTATACCCCCCATATGCCTTCCTATACCCCCCATATGCTGCCTATAGCCCCCCATATGCCTACCTATAGCCCCCCATATGCCTGCTTTTAGCCCCCCATATGCCTGCCTATTGCCCCCCAATATCCTGCCTATAGCCCCCCATAAACCTGCCTAATAGCCCCCCATATGCCTGCCCCATAGCCCCCAAAATGCCTACCTATAAACCCCCATATGCCTGCCTATACCCCCATAAAGCCTGCCTGCCTATACAGCCCCCTATATGCCTGCCTGCCTATAAAGCCCCCTATATGCCTGCCTATACAGCCCCCTATATGCCTGCCTGCCTATACAGCCCCCTATATGCCTGCCTGCCTATACAGCCCCCCTATCTGCCTGCTTGCCTGCCTATACAGCCCCCTATCTGCCTGCTTGCCTGCCTATACAGCCCCCTATTGCTGCTGCCTGCCTATACAGCCCCCTATGTTCCTGCCTGCCTATACAGCCCACTAAATGCCTGCCTGCCTATACACCCCCTATAAAGCCTGCCTGCCTATAGAGCCCCCTCTCGGCCTGCGTGCCCATACAGCCCCCATATGCCTGCCTGTACAGCCCCCATATGCCTGCCTCTACACCCCTATATCCTGCCGTATACCCCCACAAGCCTGCCTGTATACCCCAAAACCTGCCGGGCTACTTAAAATGGGGCCCCTTTAGCTACCTAAACCCTACTATATGGGCCCCCATAAACCCACCTAACCCCTGTCACCTGTATGGCTCCCTATAGCTACCTAAACCCTGCCTGCCTATATGGGCACTCTATTGGTCCCCCTAAACCTTGCCTATTTGGGGCCCCATATACCTACTAAGCCCTGCCTGCCTAAATGACCCCATATACCAGGGGGCAGGTGCTGGAAAAGTGAGGATTCCTAAATATTTGTGTCCAAATCTGCAGGGACAAGTGGCCGGGGTATGTCATCAAGATGGCGGACTGGACCGGGTGCAGAACAAAAGAGAAAGTCAACGACTGGTCAAGAAACTCACCTGTGATCACAAGATGTAACTGCACTGTAATCACTTATATGTCTGCACAGGCTGTGTACACGCTGTCTACCACTATATGGTCACTGTATGGTGGTTTTTATACAGTCGCAACCTGTGTACACTGCTGTCACCACTATATGGGCCCCTGTATGGTGGTTATATACAGTCTGCAGAGCCTGTGTACATTGGGGTCCCACCACTATATGGTCACTGAAAGGGGGTTATATACAGTCTGCAGAGCCTGTGTCCACTAGTATATACCACTTTATGGCACTATATTATTATATATTATTATTATTATTAAGACAGTATTGGTCTTTGTGTACTGATCATTTAAAATGTAGGGTTATTAATTTAGTCACTATGGGTGGTAATTTGTGGTCGTGTTCTGGTGGTATAATCAGGTCCTTATGTAATACGTTATTGGGAATGTTTGGTTTTGGTAAGTGGATTGTTGGTAGCATATGATGGTGAATGTAGGTGGTATTTGCCCCTTGTATACTACATTATCTAACAGCAGGTCCTGGTACATGGGCGTGGGCAGGGAGGGGGGGGGGGGGCGCCCCCATCCAAAAGTTTGCTATGGGGCCCTGGCTTCTCTAGTTACGCCCCTGGGGGGTGATGGGATTGGTGGTGTTGTAGGTTATGTTGGTGCTTGTATAGTGGCAGCTTAGGCTTGTCCCTGATTATAAAGCAAATGCACACCTGACTCTGTGACGAGGGTTTTCCCCTGACCACTTTTTCTTTCTTGCTTTGTGTAGGCTGCTTTCCCCACCGGGGCGGTTTTGGTGCATTTTTTGAAGCGTTTTTTTTTGCAGAAATGTACAGCATTAACTACTCTGCCTTTCTGCACAAAAACGCACCAAAAAAACATAAAAAATGCACCAAAAGTGCACCGTGTGAAAGCACCATTATAGTATAGTTTATTTTAGAAAGTGGCGAGGTGCGAGAACAAGGGAAATTTTTTAAGCGGATATTGTGTGTGGGTTGCTTGGGGCTTTGTGCCAGGGCTGATTTTTAAATTTCCCCGTCTGGGCCCCGGACATCTATTAAAGGGGAAAAAGCAGTGGATTTAAAATGTAAGCAATGGGGCAAGAGAAAAGATCTTTTCGAGGGATTTCTAAGAGACCTGGCCTAGTGACATCAAAGGGAAAAATTCCCGCACTGTGAGCCAGGGGGCCAGAGATGAGGAAAAGGGGGGTGCCCCAACCCGTTCGTATCACCCAGCAAACTTTTAACTCTAACTATCTAATATCTATCTATCTATCTATCTATCAATTTCTATCTATCTATCTACTATCTATCTATCTATCTACTATCATCTATCTAACTATCTATCCAACCTATCATTATCTATCTATCTATCAAACTATCTATCAATCTATCTACCCCAAAACTATAAATGAAAAGGGAACCCCTTTTCACCTTTCACTTTGGGAACAGAAAAACTTTCCGCCCCTGGTTTGGAAACACCCATAACAGCTAACACTTCAAATGAAAAAAATAAAACACACTGGAGAGCATGAGGCAGTGAGAGAAAAGGGAAGCAGGGGGCCCGCAGACATTTTCCCCAAATTTTTTCAGCAATTTTTTTTTAACAGACTTCGGCATTTAGCACCCCCATCAATGCGCTGGGTTTCTATGTAATGTATAAATTTTTGGGCTATTTCCCTTATTACATTTTAAGTTTGAAGCCCGGCTATTTTTATTTTTTTTATTTTTAAAAATTTCAGAACTATAAGAGGGTCAAAAATTTAAAAACGAACTAGTCCGTTGGACCACTACTTTCCCAATTAAAGGGCCCTTTTTCACACGCTTTTTTCAAGCCGTAATTGCGGGCCGGGTTTCGCCCCCATTACGGCTTGAATAAGGGGGCAAGACGGGGGCGGGGGCAGGGGGGGCGGCAAAGGGGAGCTGCTCGTCTTCCCCATAGACAACGCTTAAATTTTCGGCGCGTACGCGCCGGGAAAAAATTTGTAAATTTACTTCTCCCCCCCGCGGGTTTTGCCCGGGGCGGGGGAGCAACGGGAAACCAAAGTTTTTCTAGTTTTCCCGAATAGGAAAAGGGGCCGGACCGCCCCCCCCCCCGGGCCCCCAGGGAGGCGCGGCAATGACCCGGCACGCTGGGGGCATATTGACGCGGGGGGGGCTTTGGGGGGCGGGCGTGGGCCCCGGGGGCAGAACGGCGAGGGCATGAGCCCCCCTTCCCCCTGTATGCTCAGTCCGCGGCGCGAGGGAAGCAGTTAGGACCCCGGGCCCTGCGCTCGTCCAACATGGCGGACGCAAAACGTGGGGGCTGCTCGGCAGCTCATCGCGCAAGGGGGGCGATTGGGTGCGGCTGCGGCCCCGGAAAGGGAGCCGGGGCCCGGCCCCCGCAAACCCCAAAAAAGACGAGAGCACGGGGGGAAAAGGAGGGGGAGGGCCCGACCACCGCAAAGGTTTTAGCCCTGAAGCAAACCCCCCGGACTCGCCGGGCCCAGGGGGGCCCCTCTCGGGGCCCCCCGGCCGGGCGGGGAAAGCGTCAGGCCCCGGGGCCCTGTCCCCCGGGCCCCGGGGGGAATCCCCGGTAGGCCGGGGAGGCCCCGGGGGGGGGCAGTGGGCCGGTGGGCCTGCCAGGCCCCCTAGGCCCCCCCTTCAGCCCCTAGTCCCCTCGCTTGAGGTCCGGGGTCGCGGTGGGCCCCCCCCTGGTGATTGGGCCCGGGCCCGGGGGGCACCAGGGAGCAGACGGCAGCTCGGAGGTGGGCCCCCGGGCGCCGGGGATGCGGGCCGGATGAGCTTGTGGACGGGGCGGGA
>JAODAL010082141.1:0-11675 GCA_025379985.1 Phyllomedusa bahiana
TTTGTCAAAAAGGGAACTATGGGGATGTTACCAAAAAAATAATGGAAATTATAATAAAAAGCATACATTAAAAAATAAACAGTACATTATAATAATAAGCAGTTCAGAAGAAATTCTTTAGGGTTTTTAGTCCTCTGGTGCAAGTTAAAGAAATTCATGCCTTAAAGGGGTTTTCTCACCACAATCATTAGCTTTTAACATGCAGGGAAAGATACATAAAGACTATTATCAAATATACTGCTGCTTTGATTTTGCTTTGTTTAGGAGATAAAGAAGATTTTATCTGCTGCTTGTGTACACAAGTTTCTCTTGGTTACTGATCACCTCTCTCTGCTCTGATTGCTGCCGACCATGATGAGTCACTCCCTGCTTATTCTAATCAGTAGCTATAGGTATTATTCATGCTATGCTATATATAATGATGTTTCAACCCGAAACGCGTGAACCTTGTCTTTTTTAATGGATACTGTATAAAAAAATTTTGCTTTTACATGGTGCTGGCTTTACTGACCTTTTGGTTGTTTTGGACTTGTCTGCATTTGGCCTCTGGGAGTTGCCATGCACCCTCACATTTCTCCAGGTGAGCAGATTGAATTTCTCTTCTCTGACTATTTTATGTACCATCAATAGTAATTAGTGAAGCTTCTATATGTTTTCGTCACACCGCCCACTTCCGGTAAAAGTGACAGGTTCATCACCCTCTCCCCGTCCCACCCAACCTTGCCACTTCCAGAGAAGTAACAGTTCCTATACCACAACGACCCCTCCTTTTTCCATCCTCCAGAAGGAGAATGGATATCTCCCCCACCGACAGCAGCCTTTTTCATCTCTTCCAAACGGCCCTTTGTAGGCCCAGAATGCAAATACATAGCAATGTAAAAGACCCTTAACCTCTTACCGACATTGGATGTATGATTATATCCCAATACCGGTAAGGGGATTGGTAGCGGCATCGCAGCATCCCATGCCGTTTTAACCCCTAAATCAATGAGAAACAGTGCCGCGCACCATTCCTCGCTTCGATCAGGGTGCCCGCAGTGAAATTGCGGGGCCCAGATCACTTAACAAATTAAAGCCTTGTGAAGACTTCCATCACCGCCATGTTTTCAATTTTGCTACTTCTGGCCCCAGGCAAGAAGTAGTAAAACCTCCATCTTTGTACACCTTAATGCATTGTATTAGGGTGTATTGCATTAGGCTGTATAAAGGATCATGCCCCCTAGTGGTGAAGTACCCTAGGGGGACTTCAAGTTAATGTAAAAAAAAATAATTAAAAATGTAAAAAAAAATTGCAGAACGACCCATTTGCCCCCCCTTTTTTTTCATGCTTCCCAATTTGGATCTGCGATTCCTGAAAGGGAGTCTGATTCTTTTTCTATGGTATCGGCTAAATTTTTGATCCAAGGAAATGAAATCCACGCAGATACCATCAATCTCGGAATGGTTCAAAGAAAATATTTCGCATCACAGCGCATGGAGGAAAAAAAGGGCAAACACTTGTCAACTTCTTAGCAAATTTAATAGGGTTTGGATGGACGGTTGATCTTTGTCGCATTTCCCCGAATTTAGGTTGCTTCATGGCTCCCCGTAGACTTGGGGCTTCTCTTATTTTTGTTTCTCCCAAGTGACTGTTATCTTTTAACTCTTTAAAAAGTGATGGAGGTTCAAAGAGCTGGTGGTGGGGCCCTCCCTTTGTAATGCGCTCGGCACGTTCTTGGGTTTTTTTTTTTCTTTACATTGTTACTTTTGCTTTTTGGTATTGGTTATTAAAGTTAATGTATACCATTCTTTGTATAATAATAAACTGGCCATGACACCTTTCATGGGATTAAGTTCTTCGCTTGACTGAGATTGTCTCCCCATTGATTAGCATTCATAATCTCTCATGAGGGGTCTTCTATGGCTTCGATTATGTTACCTTTCGCAAGTGCGAGAACATTTATCCTATGCGACAATTTATTTTAAGTTCCTGTTTTAGGCTCTGTACTTACTGATTGCTCTTCTATTTGTCAGGAGTATGTTCATATATGATCAAGTCTCCTAGGATCATATATATAATATATAATATATTATAGTTTATTGTAACAAGTTGTGATATATTATGTTGTGGTCTATTTTCCTTTATTTGTATCTTTTTTGTCACAAACTTGTATCATACCATATACTTGTTTTTATGACAATATGTTCTCAATAAAGCATTTTGAAAGAGAAAAAAAAAGTGTAAAAAAAAAATATTAAAAGTTCAAATCACCACCCTTTTGCCATTTTACAAATAAAAAAATAAAATAATAAAACAGTTACACATATTTTGTATGGCCGTGTCTGAAAAAGTCGAATCTATTAAAATATAGCATTATTTATCCCGTATGTTGAATAAAGTAGAAGAAAAAAAATTCCAAACACCAAAATTTATTCATAAAAGTTGCATGTATTCCAAACTGGTACAAATAAAATGTACACTTTGGCTCGCAAAAAATGCCCCTCACTCACGTCTATAGGTGTTAGTACAAAAAGTTATTAGGTCGCAGGAAATGGTGCCGCAGCTCAAATTTCAAAAATAGAAAATGTTTGGAATTTTTTTACAGTATCAAAACATAACAGAAACCGTGCATGTTTGGTATTTCCGGATGTGTATCAACCTGTAGAATACAGATAACACATCATTTTTACAGCAGATTGAACGTCATAAAGCAAAACTCCCACAAACATGGTGCAAGTACATTTTTTTCACAATTTGCCCCACTTAGAATTTTTTTTTCAGTTTTCCAGTATATTCTATGCTAATATTAATAACATTATTAGAAAGTACATCTTGTCCCACAATAAAAAAAAACCTTATATGTCGATGTAGGTGAAAAAATAAAAAAAGTTATGGCTCTGGGAAGGTGAGGAGGGAAAAAGAAATGTGAAAAAAATAGGCCTCGGTGTTAAGGGGTTAAGCCATGGACCAAAGCATGCTCATCCAAATTAAAGAAAGCCCCATAAGCATACAGCAATGTGCAGACCCATTAACACACACACTAGGCAGCCTAAAATAACCACTTTACCTCAGCTGTGTTCAACATGTATCAGGGGCTGTGTGGTAGCGAGCGGGAATATAGATAGAATGCGTGCTGCATTATGGGAATATAGTTTGAAAAATATGTGTTCAGTTCTGTGGAGGCTGCAGAGGGGAGTGTATACAGCTGTACAAATATGTTTGGACCTGTGTAATATGTCATAGTTTGATTTGGAGCTGGCGCACCTGTCTAGAGGAAATTATCACTTTGCAATATTGCAAAGTTTCATTGTTTTATTGAACAAAGTATACAGGGGGTATATAATGCAAAGTATAAGTGTAGACAATTAGGCACTAAAATACTAGTATACAGAAGTGGAATATGTCACGGCAATATGTCAAGATGGCCATGTTGTCTAAATCAATGAGAAACAGAGCTGCGCACCGTTCCTCTTTCCGTGGGGGAAAACCCTGCAGCAAATGCAGGGTTAAATTTGGGTGAACAGGCAGCTGGAACCCTTTTTAGATTCCTTTCGCCCCGTTTTTTTTTTTTACTACTTCCTGCCCCGGCACAAAGGGGGGGAAACCGCCTCTTGGTACCCCCCAAAATGCATCCCTCCCAACTTTTAGGGGGGGAAAATTTTGGCCAGTCTCCAGCCTCAACCCAAATAAAGATTTTCACCGGACTCCCCTTTAACCCACCCAAACAAATGACATCCAGTGGGAATACCTCAACTCCTCTAACCACACCTCACCTAAAAAAAATCAGCCCCCTCCAGCAGACCACCCCAAACAATACGGCGTTACTGGGTCTATAAAGAAAATTTTATATAAAGTAATGTTTTTATGTACAAAAAACCCATACAAATCGTTGACACAATTTCTAGGATGATACCACTAATATGGTCGGTAACAGGGGACACAAAATACGATTTTCGGGGTAAGTATCACCATATTTTTTACTGAAAAAACAAAGACTAAAAAATGATACCACTATCAAAGTAAAATAATAAAACACATTATGCCCCCATATCTCCACCACCAGTGAAAAAATAATACCACTAAACCATGACAATTAACCACAGTAATGAATAATACCACAAACCTTGACCTATACCCCACCACATAGTGACGAAAAATCCTCAACTCATGACCACATATCCCCAGGACTTAGTACTAAATAATACTGCCACACCAGCCCTCATATCACCCCACATAGTTGAATCCCCCCACACTATTACCATATATCACAACCACATCATTTGACTCAAAAATCCCTAACCCCAAAAACCCCACATATCACTACCAAAAATGACTAAATAATTCCTTTCATATGTCCACATATTACCCCCACATAGTGAATGATAAACCTCCACACCAGGACCTAAATATCACCACCAGATAGTCACGGGAATAATACCCCCCAACCATGACCAATACAACAATATGGAAATAATGAACACTTAAATTTTTAATGAAAAAACCCACATTTAAAATAAATAGACTTTAGTTAAAAAGACCCCATGGTGGCTTTAAGCAATATAAAGCTGAAAGACCCGCCAACCAAAAAAATTTATTGGTATCCTTGTTCCATTTACTGCATGAATACAAAAATACGGGGACAGTGAACCCATAAACCCTTAACTTTTCCACAAACCCTATAGCATAACCCGGGGAACCCCCCCAAAACCAAACCTTCCGATAGGCTTATATAAAAATTGAACACTGTTACCCCTTAAGAAGGTTTAATGAAGGTCAACACATGATTTTAAAATTTAAACCAAAAAATACAACTTAAAGACAAGCCCTTTATGGCTATTTTTGATAAAAAAGAAAAAACAGTTTAGGGCTCTTGGAAGGTGGAAAGGGAAAAAAAATGAAAATAAGAAAGGAAAGGGTTGGCAATTCCCTCTATGACTTCTATGAGGTTACGAAACAACCCTTTTCAAAAAAGTGATCCCCCCTTTTCCTAAAAATGGGACCCTCATGCTTTGCATTCTTTATTTTATATTCCCTTTGGGCAAGTTTTTCTTTATTTTGTGTGTGTTTATAACATCATTTTACTTATTATTTCTGTAAACCCAAAAATAGTGAACTCAATATTGTCACTCAGCCTTTAACTATGGGCCCCATGAGGGCCCTCACTTCCGGGGTGTCAGACACTTTATACTTTGGGGACAATTCCATCTATCTGCTTATATCAGGTGAGTGATATAATATTAATAAATTCATTGGAGACATAGAACAAGAATTTTTATGGTTTTTTTCTAATTTTTTCCCTTTTAGTAATTTTCCATCATTCTGGCGTCTCTTTCTAAAATTTAAATCCATCCATAGATCCCCTCCATCCTCTGCTGTTGGATGAAAGGGAATATCGGGCTTTCAGCCCCGCCCCAGTTATTATGACATCAACTGACAGCTCCCTGCATACATTAGTTATTCCCGGTGATGTCACAGTTTACCTATTCTACCCCCCCATTATTATGACATCAAATACCTTTATAAGGACCCAAGCTGAAAATTTCTTTGGGGGTCTGCAGTTAGTGGGGCGGTAAGGTTTGGGGTTTTTAGCTCCTACGTGCCTTCCCTGTTCTGGCTTTTTGTCTTCTCTCCTTTTTATTTCAAAAATGTTAAAAATTTCCCTTTTTGTAAAAATTTGATCCGTCAGTCGGTCCATTCATTTCTACCTGTCAACTCTTCCTACACCAAACCCAAATCCCCCACCTCCTCTACCAATCTCTGTCTAAAAAATCATGGGCACATATTTTTGGAGCTCAGGCGCCTTTTTTTTTTGCGCCATTAGTAGTGTAAAAGGCCAAAAACAGAACCTTTCTACGCAGTCAAAATTTTAAGCACTTTCTGGCTAAAACGACAATTCAGATCGGGTAAACCACTTTTAAAGCAGTAATCGCCGTTTGCCGTTCAAAAGTCTAAATGTGTAGCTTTGACTTTTGTAGGGGAACACCTCCAGTCACCCCCCATTCACCATTAAAAACCGGGGGTCTCTGAAATGCCCCTGATTTTTGGAGTTGCATGGTTAACAATAGAGCGAAAAAGGGGATCTCCGTTTTCAGACTAAAAAGGACCATACACTGGGGCACCCCCGTTCAAAAACCCTTCGCCTCATTATTACCACAAAATCCTCATTTATTATTCATTCATTCTTTCATTCATTCAATATAAAAAAATACCCAAAACCCTTTTATTTTTCTTCTCCTATATCACTGATAGAGAAAAATAGTCCAGAGCTTAAATTCTGGGGGTTGGGCTTTCCTCTTATTCCCTAAAGGGAAAAATAATGAATAAACGACAAGGGGGTGTGCCCAAAGAAAAGGGGTGGCTATTCTCTGTAAAAAAGGGATAATCCCTACACTCTACTTTGTTCCCAATCACATATAAAATTTTTTTGGGCCCTACCTTATAAAAATAAAATTTAAACACCCATTTTAATTTTTTACCCTTTCCAGAGAAAAAATTGAAGAACCCAAGTAAGTTATTATTTGTTTTTATTTAGGGGGAAATATCTGGTACACAGGAGAGGAAGGGAACACCCTGTACAATCAGTCGGTTCTAAAGGTCCTAAAGTTAGAGTAAGGGGATTTCAACCAGCCCCGCCCATTGTTGTGAACACAGCGCAGTCCCCGTATACACAGTCATTGGCTCTGGGAGATTGCTGCAAAGTCTAATAGACTGTTTACTGCCACCCCCGCTACCAGACACATTTTACTTCAGTTGGGTTTTGCACAGGTTGTAGAAACAATACCCCCTTTGGGCCCCTTTATCAATGACCGGGGCCCCACACAAACCCCTTTTATAACGCCGATACAGTTATTCTTATGTAAACCCCAAAAAGACGTCACTGTAAAAGAGGGTTTTGCAGCCCCGTCCGCAGGTTTTTGGGAAAGACGCATTACCAGCTCCTTTAAGCATTTCTGTAAGCTGCTGGAAACAAGGAAACCTCCGACCTTTTGCCGCTTAATCCTTTGATTGTCGGGGTCCATATCCACGGTAAATCAAAGGGCATTGCCCTGCCCATCAGGGGGCGGGCCCCCATGACCAAGGGAGCCCGGGGAACACTGAACATCTGAACACAGATCCCCTTGTTGTATAACCCACCTGCGTCGGGGCACACGTCATACGACACAGAAGGTGATGATTGAAAAATAAATATGTAAACATACTAAGTGAAAAGAAAATTTATCCTTGGGGCTTGTTCAACGCTTTTTTGGGATCTGTTTTGGATCCAAAAAATCGTACCAAAAAAAGCAGGTGATGGGACCCAAACAAATCCAACACTATCCAAATGCAGTTGCTGGTTTGGATGAGTTCGATTACAGGATCGCACCCTATATTTTTTTGGGCTCCTGCTGCCTCGGGCCAAGTAATGACATTTTAATTTCGGGAACAGTCCAAAGCTATTGGCGATCATTTGCTAACGCCGAACGTTTTTACATTGCAAGTAGTTTAAAATCACCTGCTCATTTTAAATACAATTTAGATCTGTTTAAGGGACTAAACCACACATCTAAAACGTTTTTTTTTACACTGACCCAAACGCGTGTGAACAACCCTTAATGGATCAAAAGAAACAACTTATAAAGAGTAAAAAAAAAGTAAAAAAGTTATTGTGTTTTTTACACAAAAAAAAAAACAATCCCCACATAATTTGGTATCTACAAAACCATAAAATCATAGAATTCACTAACAGGTTTTTGAGTGTGAAAAATTTAAAAGTTTTAAAAAAAAAAAAAACTAAAAGAAAAAAAAAACAAAAGAATTTAAAAAAATTCACCAATTTTTATTGGGGAAAAATATCCCAAAAAAAATTTGTCCTGCATAAACACCTCAACAATGTTCACTAAAGTAAATTTATGACGGTTTAAACATAAGGGGCAAAAACAAAAATTTGCTGGTCAATAAGTACTTTTTAAGTATTTTGGGGGTTTTATTTTTAGGTTCGCATTTCCCTCTGATCTTAATTTCGTTTTTGATAAAGAAGATATTTTAAATAATTTTTCTTGGTTTTATCCCTTTCCTCAAAGAAATTTGGGGTGAGAGAGTGAGTGATGGGGAAATCAGGGGAGGTTTCGAAGGCGTGTTTTTGGAGTTTCAGTACGGGGGTTGGGGAAAAATGATTACATACTAATAGTTTATGGGACTAAGCGGGCTGCGGGTGGAAAAAGGGTTTGGGAAGATCACCATAACAACTCTGCATTTTGGGGGGAAATTTGATCAATCCCTGTCTAAATTGTGACATTAAGCTTGAGACCCCGTCTAAAAACATAAAAAATGTGGATAATAGTACCCATATTTTGGCACATGTGGGGGCACAACTTGCTGCAAATCCCTAATAAAAAGTTCCCTTGTATCTTACTGGGCACCCGAAAGTGCAATGAAAATGGAACAAGGGTTTTGGTTATGGGGGTTGAATGAGAGTAGGTCAATAAAGAGGGTTTGGCATTAGATTATTTTTATCCTCTTGTAAATGTTTAAACTTTGGGGAAAGAAGGCATATGACTATGAACATTAGGAGGATGAGGGAAAAAGGAGGAGGAAAGGAGGGTGGGGCGTAAAAATCTGGGGGTAAGATGAAGTGGACAAAGTATCTTAGGGGGAGGAAAGGTGTGGAGGAAGGCGAGCGTAAAAAAACTGGGGAGGGAAAAGGTGGTGGAGGAAGGAGGTAAAAACTGGAGGAAAAGAGGGGTGGGGAAGGAGAATTAAACATCTGGGGGAGGAGGTAAACACTAATTTTGATTAATTTTGAAATTAAATTTTTTTCCATTAATTTGATTTCTGAAAATTTTTTGGGATTTAGAAATTTTTTTTTTTTATGTCCCAAAGGGGGGAAAAAATGAGACAAAGGGGTGAGGAAAAAAATTTAGAATAAACTCAGGGAAAAGGAAGAAGTGTCACGGTCACCCCCTGACCTCCGTGCCCGTTTCCCTCAGTCCCCCGCGCTGGGCATCCCTTGGTGTCCCGGTTTTTCTGCAGCACCTGTTTGGCCCTTCCACCTAGCCCCACCATCTCTGCTTCCTCCCGCTCCCTTGGCGTCCTGGCCACACCTCTCCCCCGGGGCACCTCCGTCACTGCACCCCATTTATTGACACAGTGTTCCCGTTCCTGCTAAGTGACCCCCCGACCCCTGGCTAATATAACGAAACTTCTCTCCATGTCTTCTGGGTCAGTTCGTTGTTGTCTTCTGCACTAGAGCGTGACCCCTTAGTGCTGTACTGCTGCTGTCTCAGTTTTTGTCCTTCTGCCTTGTTATCCTGCTGTACATCTGCCGCTGTACCTGCTGCTAAATATATTCTGGCACCTATCTGGACTCTGTCTTATGTTATCTGCAGCACCCTTTTATCAGCCTCCAGTACCCAGCCTGCACTTCGCTACCACCGCCTGCATCTCCCCATCTGTGCCTTGGGGGGCCCTAGGATCCACACCCGGAAATCAAGGGTTTTGGCGTTTTCGGCATATGTTTGTCTGGCAATCCTTTACAAGAGAAATGAGAAAGATCAGGAGGAGAAACAACAGAAGGATAAGAAGGAAGAGAAAGATGAGGACGAGGAACATCAGAAGCAAAAAGGAAAAAGCGGAGGAGGAGGAACTAGAAAAAAAATATGAAATGGAGCTATTCCAGTGTTACATGTATGTATATTATTATTCAGTATTTAGAATACGGTCTGATAACCCCATTTTGATATATGATGATAGTTGGTATCATTTCTGTTAGCATTGAAATTTCTATATTCTGTATAAGCAATACCTGCTATTTTTTCCATCGGGCCCGATGAAAGTTGTGTATTGGCCCAGGCCACTAAAACGGTAATTATAGAATAACACCTATATTTCTATTGCATTACGGTATTACATTCTGTTTTTAGGTTTAGATAGGAGTATTTCCCAAGTGTGATTTTTAGTAAAAGTCCTTAAATAATGTAACATTTTATGCCTTAAAGGGTTGTCCCATCACAGACATCGATGACATATCAATATGAAATGTCACCAATCTCAGATGAGTTTGGATCCTACCTCCGGGACCTGCACCTACCTCCAGAATAGGCTCCTGAAACTCCTCATTCTGAACAGAGAAGTGTCCATGCTAGTGCAGCCATACTCCATTCATTTTAATAGTAGTTCTAAGTACAGCCGAATGAAACCGCTCACCTGTACTCAGAACTCCCATTGAAATGAATGGAGAGTGGCCCCGCTCGTGCGGCCCCCCTCTCTGTTCATAACAGGGAGTTTCAGGTGCCCATTCTGGAGATATGTGTAGGTTCCAGAGATAGTGGGTGATTACAGAACAGCATCCGTATTTCTGTAGATGATATGATATGGGATTTTATCTTGTACGGTGATAGTGAATAAGTCCTTTACTGTGATCCAGTAGGTTTATAGTAACTCCTTAATAATCAAGCCTAGTTTACCTTAATGAAACACTGAGGTTTTGGTTCACATATGGGTTTGGAGGTTTCTGTTTGGAGCCTCTGTCGCAGATTCCAGCCAAAAATAGCAGAAAATGTAGCACACAAAGCTCTGCTATTGCTTCCTTACAGAAAATGGACATCATAACACAAACTGGATGGCGATCCCATTGTAGTTCATAGGAGACCCTTGGTTGCTGTTGATGTCCATTATGTAATGGGAAGAGGGGGTTAAGATAAATTGTAACTGATTATGTAGCCATTACAGATATACAATTATTACTGTTGGCTGCAGATTAAATAATAACAGAACTATTTATATTGTAGAAGAAGAACAAGAAGATGGATACCACCATGGATCATGGAGACAATGTAAGTTTTATACCAAGAAACAGGGTCAGGTTTTATACTGCTGGAGCCCATTTCCCCAGAACCCTGGTGATTTAGAGCCACCTCTCTCACTTACTAAAGCTCTCTCTTAATAATTTATGTCTCCAATTAATTTGATTATCAGAATTTTTGGGTTTTATGAACAATTTTTGTTTTTGTCCCATAGGAGAAGAAATAGAGACAGAAGGATTGGAGGAAAAAATTGAGACTGGGAAAAATCAGGAAGAGGAGAAGAAGAAAGAGAAAGATCAGGAGGAGAAACATCAGAAGGATAAGAAGGAAAAGAAAGATCAGGAGGAGGAACATCAGAAGGATAAGAAGGAAAAGGAAGATCAAGAGGAGTAACATCATAAGAAAAAAGATAAAGCGGGGGAAGCAGAAAAAAAAAATATGAAATGGAGCTATTCCTGTGTTTTCATGTATGTATAATTATTATCAGTATTAAGAAATTGTCTGATAACCACATATGGATATATGAAAGAAGTTGTATCATTTCTGTTAAATAAGAATTTCTATATTCTGTATAAGCAATACCTGTTATTATCTCTATCAGGCGGATGAAAGATGTCTATTGGCCCAGAACACTAAAACGGTAAGTACAGAATAGTACCTATATGTCTGTGGAGTTACAGTATTACATTCTGCCTTTTAGGATTAGTAGAAGAGTGAAGAAATCAGGCGATACCTTTTAGAGGCTAACTGAGTATATTTGATGGTGAGCTTTTGAGAGAACTAGCTCCCTTCTTCAGGGCATGATGATATACAAGAAATAGAAAAATTCAAAGGCTTTTTATACCAAAACAAGACATGGACCTTCAAAGGATCTTAGAATTCTTAAACATAACAAAATGCAATAAAGCAAAAAG
>JAODAL010082142.1:0-11675 GCA_025379985.1 Phyllomedusa bahiana
GGGAAAGCTTTCTAGGGCACGGGGCATATAATCCAGAAAGGAGTGATAGTGGGACGTTTTCCTTTAAGTAGGGGAAGCGCTGGCAATTAGCCAATAATCAGGGCGCTGGCCTTTTAAATCCCGGGAACGAGCGCGCGCGCCCCCTTAGGACACAGGCACGCGCGCCTCGGCCGGCAGGGGAGGCCGCGGACGGACAGGAGCGCGGTCAGGTAAGTCCACGGCAGACGCAGCCCCCCGGCTCGTCCCGCGGCCAGCGGCGGCACCCGACCCCGGTGAGCACCCGGGAGGGGGAGCACGGATGCGCCCGCGGCCCGCGGGCCGGCGCAGGCCGTGACATCGGCGCACTGAAATCTCGGCTCTCAGCGCCGTGCGGCATGGAGTATGAATAAAAAAATCATTGTTATTAAGTGTAAAATATTCTCAGAAAAAGAGCTGAAACTTTCTATAAACATACATTAATTAAATCCCGAACAACGCGTTTGTCGCCGAGACCGACGCTACATAGGGAATTGCAATAGAGAGGATTGCCCAGGAAAATTACATTTAATTTTCAAATTGTGAAAAGCTCTTCTCATTGGTCGGCATAAACAGCCAATCAGAATAGGAGCGACAGTGGCCCTTTAAATATCCTTTTGGGGGAAGTTTGGACCAATCAGAATCAAAGGCGGGACAGTTAAAAATAACAGTAAAAATAACAGAAAAGAGCTGATTAGCTGAGCTAGCGGGGGCTTGGCTACCCCAGCCAATCAGAGCGCGAGTACTTCTCCCATTGTAGTCTATGGAGAGATCGACGCACTGAAATCTCGGCGCTCAGCACCGTGCGGCATGGAGTATGAATAAAAAACTCATTTTTTAAGTGTAAAACATTATCAGATAAAGCGCTGAAACCTTCTCTAAAAATAAATCAGTTAAAACCCCAAACAACGCGTTTGTCGCCGAGACCGGCGCTACATAGGGAATTGCAATAGAGAGAATTCCCGGGAAATACAGTAATTCAAATTGTTTAAAGTATTTCTGATTGGTGGGCATAAACCAGCAATACAGATTAGGAGCGACAGTGGCCCATTATATCCTATGGAGGAGTATTGACCAATCAGAATAGAAGCGACAATGTCCCATACTAAGCTATGGAGAAATATTGACCAATCATATTCAAAGGCGGGACAGTTCAAACAGTAAAAAGGCAGAAACGAGCTGATTGGTTGAAGCGGTGGGGGCTGTCCAGCTTAGCAATCAGGGGCGGCAGAGTACTTTCTCATAGAGTTCTATGTGGAAAAGAAAATCCGAGCGAGCTCTGTGATTGGCTAAGTTAAAGAGGCGCGGTATTTTGAACAATGGGAGAGCGAGCGACGCTCCTATGGGTTTTCTAATGCAATCTGAAATTAAAATGTACATGGCCGAAATCAATGATAAGACTCCAGAAGTTGTCCGATGTGTATATAAACAAGAATGATTAATATGGGGGTAACGAAAACAAAAATTAAATCAATAAAATCATGTTTATTTCTTTATTTTCGTTGCACCCATACTATTGATCCTTGGCTACCGAAAATAAAGAAATAAACATGATTTTATTGATTTAATATTTTTTTTTCGTTACCCCCATATTATTATTCATTTTATATACAGATCAGTACAACTTCGGCAGTATTATCATTTGATTTCGGCCATGTACAGTTTTATTTCAGATTGCATTAGAAAACCCATAGGAGCGTTGCTCGCTCTTCCATTGTTCAAAATAAACCGCGCCTCTTTTAAAATTAGCCAATCACAGAGCTCGCTCTGAATTTCTTTTCCCAAAAGAACTCTATGAGAAAAATAGCTCGTGCTCTGATTGGCTAAGCTGGACGAGCCCGCCCCTTCAACAATCAGCTCGTTTCTGCCTTTTTACTGTATTTTGAACTGTCCCGCCTTTGAATATGAATTTGGGCAATATTTCTCCCCTAGCTTAGAATGGGCCCCCTGTCGCTTCCTATTCTGAATTGGTCAATACTCCCTCCATAGGATATTAATGGGCCCCAATGTCGCTCCTATTCTGATTGGCGGTTTATGGCCGACCAAAACAGAAGAGCTTAAACAATTTGAATTACGTATTTCCCGGCAATTCTCTATATTGCAATTCCTTATGTAGCGCGGTCTCGGCGACAAACGCGTTGTTCGGGATTTAACTGATTTCTTTTTATAGAAGGTATTAGTGCTTTATCTGATAATGTTTTACACTTAATAAAAATGATTTTTTTATTCATACTTCATGCCGCATGGCGCTGAGCGCCGAGATTGCATTGCGCTGATCTCCCCATAGGGCTACAATGGGAGAAGTAGCTCGCGCTCTGATTGGCTGGGATAGCCAAGC
This sequence comes from Phyllomedusa bahiana, assembly GCA_025379985.1. Lineage (NCBI taxonomy): Eukaryota > Metazoa > Chordata > Amphibia > Anura > Hylidae > Phyllomedusa > Phyllomedusa bahiana. Next base: position 2,354 of record JAODAL010082142.1, read on the forward strand.
CCCCGCTAGCTCAGCCAATCAGCTCTTTTTAGCATTTTTACTGTATTTTGAACTGTCCCGCCCTTTTATTCTGATTGGTCCAAACTTATCCATAGGATATAATTGGTCTTTGTCGCTCCTATTCTGATTGGCCAAGATAGCCAAGCCCCTGCTAGCTCAGCCAATCAGTTCTTTTCAGCATTTTTACTGTATTTTGAACTATTCCGCCTTTGATTTTGATTGGTCAAAACTTCTCCATAGGATATAATGGGTCTTTTTCGCTCCTATTCTGATTGGCGAGAACCCAAACCCCCGTAGCCCAGCCAAACAGTTTTTTTCTGCAATTTTTTCTGTATTTTGAAATGTCCCCCCTTTTTTTTCTGATTGGGTCAATACTATTATAGGCTATAATGGGTTCATGTCGCCCTATTCTGATTGGCCGGTTTATGCCGACCAAAAGAGAAAAGGTTTCAGAATTTTAATTTCTGTGAAATGGAACCCAAGAATAAGGATTAAATCCCCAAACGCTCGGCGTTTTTTGCCCTGCCATGTGTTTTACCTGTTATGCTAAAGCCATCCTATCCCAGCACCTTTTTTTTAAAAAAATATTTTTGGATATGTTTTTTAAAAAAATTCAAATAAAATTGATTGGATTTTATCCACACCATTATCCATGCTGAAACTCTCGTTCCCCTCATGGGAAATGGGTTTTCCGTTTGTGCATTTGCTTGCTGTTTTTGGGAGGCCCCCCAAATCACCGGGATCCCTTGAGGGCCCCGGATCCCCCTGGAAAAGGGTTCTCCTCCACCTTGTTTGCTTTATATAAAAATGCTCTATGTACAAGAATATAACTACTATAATACTGCTCCAAAATACAAAATATAACTCATTAAAAACTGTCCTATGTCAAAAAATAAAACTATAAATGCCCCATGTACAAAATAAATCTATAATACTGCCCTAGTAAAGAATATAATTCATAATACTGCCCCTTTTTCAAGAATATAATACTAAATATGCCCCCATGTAAAAAAAACTTATAATATTTCCTTATGTACAAGATTAACTACTATAATACGCCTTTTGTACAAGAAAAAAACTCTATAATACTGCCCTTTTGTCAAAATATAACTACTAAATAAAGCCCCCTATGTACAAGATATAACTACTATAAAACGCCCCTATGTACAAGAATAAACTACTAAATTTCGCCCCTATTACAGAATATAACACTATAATACGCCCCCCATGTACAAAAATATAACTACTATAATTGCCCCTATTAAGAATATAATACAAAAAAACGCTCCCTATTACAAAAAATAACATAAATTTGCCCCTAGAAAAAAATATAAACTATAATATTCCCCTATGTAAAAATTTTAAAATATATAATACTGCTCCTAAATTTCAAATATAACTACTATAATACTGTTCCCATGTACAAGTATATAACTAATATAATACTGCCTCCTATGTACAAGAATATAACTACTATAATACTGCCTCCTATGTACAAGAATATAACTGCTATAATACTGCCCCCTATGTACAAGAATATAACTACTATAATACTGCCCACTATGTACAAGAATATAACTACTATAATACTATCCCTATGTGCAGGAATATAACTACTATAATACTATCCCTATGTACAAGAATATAACTACTATAATACTGCCATTATGTACAAGAATATAACTACTATAATTCTCCCTTCTATGTACAAGAATATAAACTACTATAATACTGCCTCCTATGTACAAGAATATAACTTATATAATACTGCACCTATGTACAAGTATATAACTACTTGTATACTGCCTCCTATTTACAAGAATATAACTACTATAATACTGCCCCCTATGTACAAGAATATAACTACTATAATACTGCCCCTATGTACAAGAATATAGCTACTATAATACTGCCCCCTATGTACAAGAATATAACTACTATAATACTGCCCCTATGTACAAGAATATAACTACTATAATACTGCTCCCTATGTACAAGAATATAACTACTATAATACTGTCCCTATGTACAAGAATATAACTACTATAATACTGCCCCCTATGTATACTAGCCTAAGAAACTTAACAGCTATGTAACATACGTAGATAATCAGTTTTTTGCCTCCCATAAAGTCAGTCACAATAAAGGAGGAGTCTTGATATTTGCTTATTTATCTGTATTTATTGGTGCAGCCAATTGATGTATATTACCTGTAAATTATACCGTTATTATTTCCGTATAAACAGACATCTGATCCCTCCTGTTATATCTTCACTTTCCTTAGAAAATATCCATAAAAATTCTGTGTATAATTGAATGAGCTGCTCGCTGTCATCTCTCCGATCATCATGTCTGAGTGCTCTGCATGTAAAGCTCCCTTGTACTTATTATATTTATAACACACACATGACTGATGAAGTATTATGCAGCCTGGTGTAGCATGGAGCCATATAATTACTCCGCTAATCCTAATTAAATACAAGATGCAATTGATCATAGCATTAAGCGGTCCTCTGATTTAGTGACATTTTGCCGTTCAGGATTATTAAAGTCTAAAAAAAGGCAAATACCCAGAGTGAAGGGGCGAGCGAGAGCGCCACACATGGATAATATGTAGTGACTGTCTAAAACGCAGAAGAACAAACCAAAAAATCTGAAATACTCGTCACTTCACCCCTTAAAGTATTTGTCACACTACAAAAAATTGCTTTCTTCATGTAGGGAACAGTGAATAAAAACATTTTCCAAATATATTGCTTTAAATTTGCTTTGTTGAAGAGATAAGATAGATTTTATCTGCTTTGAGTGCACACAGGTTTCTCTGGTTACCGACCTGCTCTCCCCTTCTCTCTGTGCTTTTTTATATCGGATAGCAGGGAGTGTCGTCACCACAGAATGCTGGCGGAACGGAGACGTCAGCACAACGGAGTAAACAAAAGTAATTAGTCTCCTTTGTTTGTTAGAGCTCAGTAGCTCTCTACACTATAGGTAAACATCTACTGCTCTCATGTCAGTGCTTTAAGTTGAGCTTTGAAGCTGATATGCTAATCACTGCTATAGAACTAATGGTACTGGAGACAACTAACTCCAGGGACCTGGGTCTTACTGACCCTGACAGGAGCACCTTTCCTGCTACCCACCAGGAGACATCTCCTGGATATATCTAGGTTTTGGAAGTGAGTAGATGCCTGTCTTGGTATGTACAGTCTTTTTCTTGGATATACGTGATAAGACTGAAACTCTTTTTGCTGGACCCCACTGAAGTCTTTATTGATTATGGACGAAACGCGTCTGGGGATTTTATTAGTACGTTTGAACCAGATTTGAGCTAAATCCACTTTAACGGTATATCTATCATCTTAGACAGATACCTAGTATCAAGGTTGCCTATGGAGGTGTGTGGTCCAGAGTAATAGGATCACACACGCCAGGTGCCCTTAATGATTTTTTGAGATAAGTATTGCCTTTTAATATACCTGTCCTGATTAGGGTCGATTAGGGTGTACAAGTACTAGAAGTGTGGGGGTCGCCCTTTTCGGGGCGAGTACTCCACTCAGGACTTATTGAGGGTAGGATATTTAGGGATAGTGTCCAATTTTGAGGTTAGCTGTCTCCTTAGGGCTTGTTCACACGACATTTTTGTGATCCGTTATACGGATCCGTTATACGGATCCGCAAAACGGATCTAACAATTGCCAGTGTGATTAACATTGAGTTCAATGGCAAAAGCGCATCTCGGTTCTCACAGGAGATCCCCGATGCGCTTTTGAGAGCTCTCGTGCGTTTTCGCATCCGCTTTAAGAATTGACATGTCAATTCTTCTTGCGGTTTACGCAAGTGAAAGCCCATAGGGAATAATGGAGTCCGCTTTTGGCACCTGTCCAAAAGCGCTCCACACTCCGGGTACGTATCAGTTGCGCTTTGCATCCTGAAAGAGGATGCGATAAGCGCAGTGAGCGGCTGGATGGGGTATCGCAGGTGAGCGTGACTGCAGGTGGATCTGTGGACCGGATCGCGGGACGGCACGGCTGCAGCATGTGAGCGGGACAGGAGACACGCACAGCGAGTACTGGAGCGGGGCGGGCGGCGCCGCCACTGACAGCTGGAGCAGAGAACGGGATGGACGGGGGGGACTGGCGGCCGCCGCGATCAGCTGGAGGGGGAGATTTAAACTGCCGCCGCTGATCACGGACGGGGTGCGGGCGGGGGGGCCCAGCTGATCGGGCGGGAGCGGGGGTGGGTGATCCTGGAGCGGGGAGATTGAAGGGCCGCCCTTGCCGTTGGAGCGGGTGAGGTGGGCGCCGCCGCTGATCACTGGAGCGGGGAATTTAACGGCCGCCGCTGATCAGCGGAGCGGGGTGCGGCGGGGGGCCGCCGCTGATCACTGGAGCGGTTGTGGGTGGCGGCCGCCGTTGATCACTTTTTTTGTTGTGAAAACGCACCCGGGAAAGTATCCTAAAACGCAAGGAAAAGCATTCATAGGGGCCCAATAAAGTATCAACTTTTGCGTTTGGCACGTTTTAACGGATGGTTTTTAAAACTTAAAAAAAGGGATCCGAAAAAAGGATCCAAAAAACGTCTTAACAAGCCCTTAGTGTTTTTGTATTATTTTTTAGATGTAGTAGTAATAAAAGTTTTATTTTATTAGGAATTATTTTTTTGTGGTATAGTACTATAGAACTACCCACAGTCTGAACAGGAGGAGAAAGGGTGCATGATTGTAAAGCTGCTTTTGGCTCTGTTAAACAGCATGGGAAGGCAACCCCTTTAAGGACCACAATATGTCTTTTGTTAGCGGGGCATAAATAAGCTGATATCAGTGATCTGTGCTGGATGAAGCAGAGGCTCAGGGGTTTGATGGTGGCCAGGACCCTGCTCTAGCCAAGAGTGCATATACCTCCGATTCAAGCTGTTTAACCCCTTTGATGCCACAGTGAATAGTGACCATTGCATCTACCGTGTTTCCCCGAAAGTAAGACAGCGTCTTACATTCTTTTTACCCCCCAAAATCCCATATGTCTTACTTTTTGAGTATGTCTTATTACAGGTATAGGCCAGCTGTAAAAGGAGGGATAGGGGCCAGCTGTAGACAGGGATTGGCCACGTAGGGAGGGATAGGGGCCCGCTGTAGACAGGTTTTAGGGCCAGCTGTTTGACAGGGAAGGGCCAGCGTAGGCAGGATAGGGCCAGCTGTAGACAGGTATAGGGCCAGCTGTAGGCATTTTATAGGGCCAGCGTAGCAGGTATAGGGCCACTGTGACAGGTATAGGCCAGCTGAAGGCGGTATGGGGCCAGCGTAGACAGGTATAGGGCAAACTGAGGCAGGTATAGGGCCACTGTAGGCAGTATAGGGCCAGCTGAAACAGGTAAAGGGCCCAGCTAAAAGGCAGGTATAGGCCAGCTGTAGACATATAGGGAAACTGTAGAAGGGTAAGGGGCCACCTGTACAAAAAAAAATTACCGGCCCCCGTCCCGTCCCCCGCGCCCCCCGCCTCCTCCTCCCCGGGGCCTCCCGTGCGCTTTTTCCCGCAAAAGGCAGTGACTCATCAGGCCACGCAAAATCTTATTTTCGGGTACGTCTTACATTGGGGCACCTCCCAAGACACCGCTACGTCTTACACGGGGGGGTGTCTTACTATCGGGAAACACGGTAAGTGGTTTTAGAGGGAGGGGGTTCTCTTTCTAACCCCATTGGCACCACCTGCAATGTTTTCCTAGGAAACTGTTTTTTTTTGGGTCTGGAACCCTATTTAAAGGGGGTGGCTCACAAAAGGGATTGCTGCTTTTTATTTTAAAGATCTTCAAAAGCAAGTCACTTGCAATAGTGTCCATAACAGTGTCCACCTATTCCTAGATATCCCCCTTGTATGGGCTGCAAGCTCCTCGTTCTATAGCCAGATCTGTTTTTCCCCTCATGATAGGCTTTAGCACTGGTTCAAAAGCACAGACCTGTTCAGTCTCTCATGAAAAGGCTGCCAGCATTGGTCACTATAGCTACAGACCTGTTCAATCTCTCCTGAAGGCTGCCAAGCACTGGTTCTAAAAGCTACAGACCTGTTCATCCTCGATGCCCCCGCCCCTTGTTGCTATAGCTAAAACCCCGGGGGTTTTTTTTTTTTCCCCCTTAAATGGGCCCTGTCAGCACGGTTCTAAGCTACAGACCTGTTTTTTCTCTCATGAAAAGCTGTAAAGCCCCTTTTTCTATAGCTACAAACCGGGTTTCAGTTTTCTTTTAAAGGCTCCCAGCCCCTGGTAAAAAAGGAAAACACCCCTAAATTCCCAAAATGAAACCAAGAAAACGGGCCCTGAGGTAAGAGGGAAATCAGGGGTATTGAAAAACCCCCCTTTAAGGTCCCCGGGTCTGTCGGGCCCTGTATATTTTTTTTTTTTTTGGCCCTGAGGGGGATAGAGCCCCATAGGATGCCTCGCATTTTTACATTTAAAAACAACCTTTCTGTTTTACAGATTAAACGGGCACTTAAAATCTAAAACTTTTTTCGAGTAAGGCGGGTGGGGCTCTATAGCAGGATTAGCATATTTATTTTTTTCTAAAACTACGAGCTGTCCACTGACAAAAAGTGCAAAAGGGTTTTTAACCCTTTACTAGGGCCGCCAACAGAAATTTCGGGCCCCCAAAACCCTTAACGTCTGGGCCCCCCTACAAGTCCCCCCCCAGCAACCCATTGCTCGCCCGAAAGTAAAGTAAAAATCTGAATGCCAATTGCTAAAATAATACCACAAACGGTCCTGAAAATAATTAAATTACAATAAGCCCAAATTTATTACGGCCATACAGTGACCCAAATATTGGTAATACAATCATTTTACTTTTAAAATGACTTACATTGGGATGTCTTTCTGACCCCTTTCCCACTTTTCCCTTTTCTTCTCCATCCAGCCCAAAGACCTCCGGGAAAATCTTCCCCCGCCAAAACCTCGCCCCTGAAAATTTTCACAAAAACCAAAACACCTGGGGGACTTCTCTTTTTTTTTTTTAAATCATCTTCCTACCTGTGTCCCCCCCCCTTTTGTACAAAATCCCCCCTCCATAGTGCCAAAAAAAGGTAATAAAAGACCCCCTTTTTGCCCTGATAATAAGGTGTATAGCCCCCCCCCCATACTTGGCAGTGGGGCCCCCGTTGGAAGGTTTAAACCCAAAGGGGGCCCTTGGGGAGGAAAAGTAGGTATTTAGCCGGGTAGCCGGGGGGTTTAGGTGGCCCCCGGACCAGGGAGTGGGAGCTTTGGGAGGTAGGCAGGGCCCCTTTGGTGGTACCCAGGGGGGAGGGAGCCAAGCAGCCCCGGAGGGGGGTAGCTAGGGGAGGTAGGGAAACTGGGCAACCAGGGGGGTTTGCCAAAGGGGGGTAGGGAGCTAGGGAGGTAGGTAGGTGGTAGCTAGGAGGTTAAGGGAGCCCCGTAGGTGGGAGCCCAGGGGAGGTAGGTTTGCCAAGCAGCCAGGGAGGTTATAGCCCAGGAGGTAGGTAGCTAGGGAGGTAGGGAGGTAAGGTTGGGGTAGCTGGGAGGAGGTAGGTGGTACTAGGGGGGTAGGTGGTGGTAAACTAGGGAGGGAGGACGGGCAACCAGGGAGGTAGCTAGGGGAGGTAAAGGGAAACTAAGGAGGAAAAGGGGAGGTGGTAGCTAGGGAGGTAGGTACCCTGTAGGGGTGCTAGGGAGGTAGGGACCAAGCAGCCAGGGGAGGTTCTAGGGGGTAGGTACAGGGAGGTAGGTAGGGATGGTTGGTGGGAGCTAAGAGGTATTACCAAGCACCAGGTAGGTGATACTAGGGGGTTAGCTAGGGAGGGAGGTAGGGATGGTTTGGGGGGTAGCAGGGGGGTAGGGGGGGTGGACTAGGGGGGTAGGTAGGTGTAGCTAGGGAGGGAGGTACTGAGGGAACCCGGGAGGGGAGCTAGGGGGGTAGGGGTGGAGCAAAGGGGGGTATAGCTGAGCAACCAGGGGGGTACCGGGAGGAGGGAGCCAGGAGGAGGGAAGAGGGGGGCCGGGGGGTAGAGGCAAACCAGGGGGGTAGGTGTGGCCCCCCTTTTCCCCCCCCAGCCTTGTGTTGGGGGCCTCCCTCGTTCCCCTACTTTGTGTGTGGGGGCCCCTTCGTCCCCCCAAGGGGATTTAGTTTGTGGGGGGCCCCCTCTCCCCCCCGCCTTAATGGTATGGGGAGAGGATGGAGTCCCACAAAGAGGGGTGGGGGGACGAGGGGCCCCCATACAGAGGGCTGTTTGGGGGGCGAGGGGCCCCACACAGAGGGGGTGGAATGAGGGGGCCCCAACACAGGGGGCTGTGTGGACGAGGGGGCCCCAACACAGAGGGCTGTGGGGACAAGGGGGCCCCAACACAGAGGGCTGTGGGGACAAGGGCTGAAGGGCTGGGGTGAGGATGCTGCAGAGAGGGGGGCCCGCGCTCCCGGTCACAGCTGCAGTCACAGACTCTTTTCACTTACTTCCCCCGCGCTGTGACTGCTCTCTCTGTCCATGCCGCGCTGTGTACTGGCCAGCGGGGACAGGGGGCGGGGCTTCACTAATTGAATTAATCATCCCGTCCTCAGTCAGAGAGAGGAGGCCCCCCTCCAGTCACAGCGCGGGAAGTAAAAATGAAAAGGGAAGTGACGCAGCTGTGACCGGACGCGGGGGCCCCCCCTGCAGCGCCGGCCGGGGCCCCACTAAATGTAGCGCTCGCCGGGTGGGCCCCTGTGCGCCATCTCTAATATGAAAAAAGGGGGCCGCTTGCAGCGGGCCCCCCCCATTTCGCCGGGCCCCATACAGGGGTACTGGGTTACCCCCCCGTATGGCGGCCGCTGTACAAACAACTACTACAGAGCCCCCAAGGGTTTAAAAAAAAGTGCTTATTAAAAAGGAAAACTTAACTTTTAATCTTGCTCTGTCCGACCATGGTGAACACATTCCCTGCTCTCTGTCTAATCAGGAAGGGAGATATGGAAGGTAACCGGAAGACACATGTGTGCACTCAGAGCAGATAAAATCTCTCTTATCTCCTGACCAGGGCAATATAAAAACAATGTGTTTGGTAGTAGTCCTCATTTACTTTTCCTTACACATTGAAAGCTAATTATTGTAGTGAAAAAACCCCTTGAAATCACCTAGTGGGACAAAAAATAAGAATAAAAAAAGTTTAAGAAGAACATGAAAAAAAGAACTTAGTAAGATGAATAAAAAATCCATTTTTCCGTAACAAAATCTTTTTCTATGTAAAGAATAACTAAATAAATAAAACCTATATGTCATTGATATTGCTGTAACAACACATATAATAATATTATCACATTATCTCACGTGGTGAACACTAAAAAAAAAAAAAA
>JAODAL010082143.1:0-11675 GCA_025379985.1 Phyllomedusa bahiana
CAGAAGCCCGGGAAAGGGGTCCCCCTTGTGTTCTTCTCCCGGGCCGGAAGTGAATCTGGTAGTCGAAACCGGGAGAAAAAGAGGACACCTACCCTGGGTGGGTTTAAGTCGCTGAGCCTTTTGAGGTATTAAAAGGTTTTTTTGTGGCCGAATAGATGCAGATGGGATGGCGACCCCCCTCCAATGGTTTGCCATCTTCCAAAAAGCCATCTTGAGGGCCCACAACCACGGTCGCCTATCGTGTAGTTCCTTTCGGGGGGAGAAGTTTGGGAAAAAAGAAGCCACACGTTCGGTCTTGCCCGTGGGCCCTTTTTTGGTTAAGGGATGGCTCCAACCCCCAAGATAGGCATCCCTTTCCCAAAGGTAAAGGGTTTTTGGGGGTCCGGCCGCGAGAGACAGATCTGTGGTAAAGGCAGACTTGAGCTTGCGAATGCCTCCTCAGCTTCGGAGGGCCCTGGTGGGTAGCGTGTTTTTAGTGAGAGCCATTTCGACCCCTTGGGTAAAAGTGCCGAAAAAATTTGGCGATAATAGTTACAGAACCCAAGAAAACCTTAAATAATGCACAAAATGCGATGGACCGGGCGCTTCTTTGAATAACCTGTGGAGGGTACGTTGAAAAAAAATTATGTTTATTCCATATAAAAGAAAAAGGTTTAAACCTAGCATAAAGATGCAACAACACAACGCTTTTTCTGCCTAAACCGCACTTTCTCAAATGTTACAGTGTCACAAAACAAAGATTTACAAAAGAAAACACTTATTTAAAAAGGAGGGTCATTTGTTGGTAACAGTTTCCAATCAGCGCTTTATTGCAGATTTTTAAAAAAATCCCCCGGAAAGGAAAAAGCCAATAACAAATTTTAAATTCAGGGATTGGAAGAAAGTTGAGCAAGTTGGTAGTTAAAATGGAGGGAAATTTAAATTGCCAATAAAACACGGAGTATCCCTCTCTAGATGTTATGGGGGGTAAAACATCCATGAAAAAGTAGAAAATTTTCTAGGCCTATGATTGGTTGAAAAGAGAGGGAAAGTTAAATCAGCCCTTAAAAATCGTTTTTTAATTAATATTTTACTATGGAGAAAGACGGCGTTATTTGCTAAGAAGCCTGCGTCCCAGCCTTAAGAGACACTAAAAAATGCAGGTTTTGTACGTTTGTGAAAAAAAGGCTTGCTAAAGGACACTAAAAAATGTGCAGTCTTGTGATTTTTGTAAGCAAGGGGTTTGCTGAAGAGACATAAAATACGTATGTGCAGGTTTTTGGGATTTTTAAAAAACAAGAGCTTGCTGGGAAAGGGAAATATGTTAAGAAAAGGAAACATAATTACATAAAAAAAAATTATTGTCATGGAACCTTTGTGCTCGGGATTTTCTACATAAAAAAAAAAAAAAAAAAGGGAAAATTTAAAAAAGGCAAATATATCTATTTTGTTCGTTCCATTGTAACGGGCTAAATTTGAAATTTTATATGCCGGTGAAAAAATCTGTCCTTTTTAATATGTTTAAGTGTTAGGAAGGGACTCTACTCCAGATTCTTCCTAGAGAAAAAAAAAAAAAAAAAAACTAGGGGAACAAAGGGAAAGTTCCCTTTGCTTGGGGGTAAAGATTGCCCGGAGAAAAAAAAAAAAAAGGTTTTTGTGACTATTGGGGAAATTAATGCAATTGGACCAATGCGAATTGACTTAAAGTAATGTCTATAGTGTTAGTTGTGGTATTAACCAATGATATCATTTATAATGTGTTAAGAATTGTTGTCATAATAGCTAAGGTGAAAAATAGAATTTATAAATACAATTATATGCAGTCAAAAGAGAAAAAAGTGAAACTGAGATATACAATTGCTGAATAATAATCTTAATTATAGGAGTGCTACGGCCTTATTATTTCTTAATCTACATTTAGGATCTCTTATTGGTGTCTGTAAATTTAATACTCTCCAGTAAAGCGTTCCTTTTCCTCGTTTTAGTATCTGAAAATTATTATTGGCTTCCAGTGGTACATGATTCAATATGGTTATTGTATAGCTTATTGGGGTTTTTTGGTCGATGGTGGTCCCTAAATGCTTAGCCACACTCTGTTGTATATCTCTCCTGTTCTAACTACAAGACCTGTGTCATTAGGTCGCAGTTGTCAGAGAGCAGATTGTGGTCCTTAACACTTAGTGGTCGTTAGCATTCGCACTGGATGATATATATCGATGAAATGCACTTTTTTACAATTAATGATACTTAATTGTTAAGGTAGGTCCTTAGTATTGTTATGATATAAAAACTCACTGTGAAAAACTGTTAAAATAGTGAGCCGCATCATAGAATGAACTATTTCCCAACATGGGGCTGCTCTCCAATTTGTTGTTCGCGTCATGAGTTTTCATTTCAATTGGGGCCCCCTTGTTAAGCTGGAGCTACCATAGTTTTTATTATATAGGGTCTTCTTAAAATATTATAATTCAGGCGTTTGTATTACTTTCTTGTGGGGATAAGGATCTCTCTGAACACCGCATACTCATGAGTGTATTGCTGGTATGGATCTTTAATGTAGTGCAAGAAAAACCTAAACCTATCTGCTCTACTTGTATGGCGCATAAGTAGATGGGATACTATAGACAAATAGAAAAATAATCTATTTACATTAATGAATCCCAACACGCTCTTTTATCTTTTTTCAAAAATATACTATAAATATCTCTACAGCTTATCCACGTAGGCATGGCCCAAATACTCAGGGATAAATCCCCCCTATAGCACTGTCGCATCATATAGATTTATATCTGCTGTAGATTATGTAGTTCAGTACCATAGTTATTTAAAGGACTCGGTCTAGTTAATACACTTTTATCGAAATAAACTAACAAATAACTGTATACTTATTAGACTATGGTGTGTCACGGCGCTCTACCACCATATTACTCATCAATTAGGCTTTGAACTTGTATAAATGGATTTTAAGTAGCTGCTAAGTAGATTTGACCTAATGCACAAAAAAGTTTAATTTAGCATGGGATTGGTAGTTTATTTTTATCAAACATTTTTTTTAAATATGATGGCGGCACATTACTGGCAGTTAAAAGGGTTACTGCAATGTGGACCAGGGTTAGCCCCCTCGTACTGCGTATTTGTTCTTATCGGGGGCTTTGCGAATTGAGAGAATTTATATACCACACCCCTTTTTTCTAGATCATGTCGTTCTGTTATAATGAGATTTATATAGATGTATCTCTGTCTTCATTTGGTATCTGGCCCTTTGGTTGTTAATGCCATGCCTTTATCTCGGATCCGTGCCATAATAACAATAATTGGGTATCCAATTTACTAAACACAGCTGATTCTTTTAAAATGTGAATTCCCTAGATATTGAAATTTTCCAACAGGAGGTTTCTTTTAAGTAACTTTGCTACTTCTTCAAGAAGGTCGTTATTTAATAGTTTTCATCCATTTTACTGCTGCCCACCATAGACCGTGGATTGCGTAAAATAGCCGTACAGGCCAAGTATAGATGAATATGGTAAAATGTTCAGCACTGATGGTGTGCAATAAACAGACAGAAATTTTAAAAAAACGGTGTTTTTAGAAAAAGGTTAATTCCTCATCTACTATGTATTAACGATGAGGCCGAACGAATTGCATCTTGGAACAGAGATGATTGTCTAGTCCCTGAAATAATAAAGGTAAAGTAAGCAAAATCTCCTCTAATAAAAGCAAGAGTCATGATTCCGATTCACACAAATTTTCATATGGTGCACTCCAATACTGTTCTTCTCATTTACAAATCATAACTGGTAAGCGCAAAAATATGGTAATATTATGAAAAAAGATCTTTCTGTTTTCTGCATGTAAATGTAAATTACGCTGAAACGCCTACCTAATTTAATATTTAGAAGAGCTACCTAATATTAAAAAATTGTATGTGTCCAAGCTTAACAGTGGGCCCCAATGTTATAGTGGACAAACATATGGACTGAACAAAAATTTGGGTAGCAGCCCTGTGGATAACAAAGTATATAATATTAAAAAAAATATAAATAGTTCATGTCCATGTTGCGCTATATTTTAACAGCTTAGTGAGTGTTTACATTCTAAAATACTATCGGCCTCCTTTTAAAAATTAAGTATCATATTAAATTTGTTAAAGTTGCATTAGAGATAATTGTGATCAATCCAGTGCCGAATGCAAAACTCCAATAGTGTGGGAAGGACCACTCGCCTTGCATCTGCGCTCAGAAATTGAACACAGGTTTGTACTTAGAAATAGGGGTGGATTATAACTACAGAGTGTTTATGGCTAAGCATTTTATGGACCACCCTGACCAAAACCAAATATAGCTTCCAATCACAATCCTATTGATCATGTACCTACTGGAAGCCAATAATAGATTTCTGATATATAAGGGGAAGGAAGTTTCTTGGATGTTTAATTTACAGACCTCTCATAATCCTTAATGGATTAAATGAAGCCTGTCTAGTAAGAAACTCATATATTTTATCACTTAAGATATTATTCAAGAAATTTGTATCTCAGTTTCCTTTTTGTCTCTTTTGATATAAATTGCTTTGTATATTTCTATTTCCCCTTGGCTATTATAGACAAGTCTATTTTTTTGAACATTTATAAATGTTATTCGCATTGTTTAATCACTTATTAACACTACTATACTATGTATTCGCATTGTGGTCCAATTTGCGACTATTCTACAATGTCATCAATAACCTTGTTTTTTGTTTTTCTCTGGCTAGTCTTTACACCAAGCGAATGGAACGGTTTTCGCCTTGTTCTCCGTGTTTTTTCTTTTTTTTTCTTTCTACTATGTGAAGAATCTGGTAGCTAAGTAGAGTACCGCTTACTAATTCGCAACTTTACATATATACAAGGACTAGAGTTTTCTACTCGGCGCATATAGAATGTCACACTTTAGTCGTTACAAATGGAACGAAAGCTGGATTAGATGTTATTGTTGCCTTCTATAGTTATTTTCTCTTTTTTATGTTTTTTTTCTTTCTTAGTGTAGCTTTATTCTATCCCTGTAGCTAATACAAGCGTTCACATGACATTTTATTTTTTTCGCGTTAATGTATTATTTTTTCCTTTTTCGTGATAAATTTTATGTATCCCTTTTCCCTAGCAAGTCTCTTTCGCTTGTACAAATGTCGTGCAAGACCTGCACGTACATTTTTTTAGTGTTCTCTCAGCAAAGCCCTTGCTTTCACAATGCTGCATAGTGTCCTGCACATATTTTAGTGTCCTTTTGCAAGCTCCTTGTTTTCACAAAACGCGTATTTAGCAAGACCTTGCATATATTTAGTGTCTTTCTAAGGCTGGATGAGCGCACGGCCTGTTGTTTATGCATAATAGACCGCGTTTCGTTCTTCCCATAGTACAATATTGAATTAAAAACGTGTCTTTGATTGCTGAGTTTAACTTTCCCTCCGCTGTTCAAGCCAATCATAGGCCTAGTTACATTCTACTTTTGTTCTTTGATTGTGTTACTCCCCATAGGACATCTATGAGAGGGTATTGTACGCATCCGTGTTTTTATTGGGGCAATTTAAATTTCCCTCCATTTCAGCTAGCCAACTATGTACAATATCTCGCTTTCTATCCCCTTGTAATTTAAAATTGTTATTGGCTCTTTCCATTTCCTGAGGGAGGTTTTTTAAGAATCTGCATAGAGCGCTTGATTTGGGAAACATGTGTACAATCAGATATGACACTGCTTTTTAAATAAGTGTGTCCTTCTGTATGGTCTTTGTTATGTGACAATGTTATCATTTGAGCAAGTGCCGGTTCAGGCTACTGAAACCGAGTTAGTGTGTGTTTGCAGTCTTATGCTGAGGGTTAAATGTCACTTTTGGATTTTTAATTTGGAATTAAACATAAGATTTTTTTATTCAACGGTACCCGCACTGGAGGTCTGATTCAAGCCGAGCGCGCCCCGCTACGCGTCATGTCTAGCTTTGTGACATTATTCTACGTTCGTACCCGTCCCCACTTTTCTTGGATTCCGGAGTGAGGAGGATCTAAGCGCTGCTGCGTTTTTCGAGCGCTCTAGACTAGAGGCTCGTATGTAAGATTCATATTATGAGTGTTGTGCTCTAAATCTATATGCTTTGCACAACGACGCAAAGGTTGAGACCCCTTAATAAATTATTTGTGCATAGTGCCGTTTTTAAAACTGCTATAGACGGTCGCACTCTTACATAGAACGCGCATTCTCTCCCCCCTTTTTTATTATCCCTGCACTGAGAAGAACGCTGTATGGCACTGTAATAAGCGACTAGGGCGTGGCCACATGCAAACGGCTGTACAGCTTTTGTGGATCCATCTGTAGGCCTCATCAGAATGTATGTACCCGGAAACGGAACGGCTGTTGGGTGGAAAGATGTGCACTTCTACCGCTTGGCCAATACAGGTGATTTATCTCGGGCCGCTTCTCAACACTGATCGGACATGACAATGGTGGGTCTTCGTGTCAAGGCGGGAGTACACAAAATATCGTCAGATAGACACTCCGCAGTGTAAGAGTATAGATCCCCTGAAAATTGTCCATTCACGTGCTTCTGTGAAGACGGCAGGCGCTATTACACAGTCGAATGATGAAATTACAGGGTACTCGAAGTGCGGCCGTCCCTTGGTGTTGAAGCGTCTGTTCATTCAATGCCCTTGCGGATTCTTTTATTTTTTTTAGATTTTGTCTATTATTTTATTGCGACCAAATTGTAGGCCTCTTCTTAGGATCAGCTTGTGAGAAATCCTTGCGCCCTGCAGTATGATCAGAATAAGACTCGTGATCAACGTAGAGCGGTACGATTCTTCATGCGTAGATTCTTCTTATTCAGACCGGTAATGCATAGCTAGTTTGGCTCGCAAGGTAACCATCCTTTCTTATTTCCACGAAGAAGAAATCCTGCCCCAGTCGGGTGAGAGAGAGGACTTCCGAATAAAGCTCCCTTCTGGAGATGTCTCTACGATAGTTACTTGCCGGACAAGGCTTGTGTCTCCGGAACCTTGACTGTGGGGGTAGATTTCTGCCCGAGTGATGGGCTGGCTAGTCCGTGCGATTAGGTCAATCGGACACTATAAGGACGGGGGGGGAATGGTGGCAGTCAGGGTCTCTGCCTGATCTAGGAGAAGACTATCAAAATACTCTGGTAAGGAAGCGGGAAGTACCCGCTAGAGCTAGCTGCGTACTCGTGGCGGCTGCGCACCTGGCGAATCGCGGTGTCACAAACAGCCGTTGACCGACAATCGTGAGCCCATCGCAAGATCCTCTGACCCGTCTGCTAGTCAAGCACCGGGCATGTCGCTGCAGCATGGAAAGACTCTCAATTAAGAACGAGGCGAAAGAACGATCGGGTTTAACACATAGAACGATAGTTCTCTCTTTGTCGAAGTGCCCCTACTTGGAAGGGAAATGGCTCAGTACGGAAACGGATCGGTGTCACGGGCGGATCTCTCTACTGACGGAGAGAAATTGTAGACAAGAGGATTTCCAGGGGAACCACGAGGGAGGCAGTGCTTGAGACACCAGTGGTCAGCGTCCAGGAAGTTTCATGCAGGAACGGAGATCCGTTAGCAGGTGTGTGCTGAAACTGAAAGTGGGTCCGCTTCAGTGCCGATCAGGCATTCATTCCGAATGTTCAGGCGGGGGGAGTGTGAAGATTGCACAACGCTTGAGGCTGAGATGGCTTCTCCCCGTTGCCTAGGTTGTGACCGTTCTGTCCGGACTGCCGAGGATGGGCGAAGCAGACAAACGAATGGACGGAGATGATTGGCTGCCTCAGTAGAGTCATATGGTTCTCTTTACGCGTCGGTTAATGTTCTTGCGGTAGACAGGTGGGCTCTATAACTTTGCATGGCTTCTTTCCACGGTAGTTGGGAGGAGGCGATGGACCTGGCCGTAAGAAACACCGTGTTTGCAAGATGAGATGGGACCGCTTATTGTACGAGCGTGGTTCTGCTCTTGGCGGAGCTCCTCACGCCTTTCTGCGAATCGTATGTCAATCTGGTTATCCAGGTGGAAGATTAGTTTCTCGCTTTAAGAAGGACGGAAGGTTCGGGCGAGGCGAGCGCATCCTGTATTGTGCTGGAGAGGCGCTCCTTCTGAAGTTGCGGCATAATTGCTTGCATCGTCTCCAGGCTTTTATGACTCTGCATGTAGTGTGCGGAATTGCAAGGCGTTAGTCTCCCACGGTTAGGTGAAACTTCCTGTTGCGTTGCAGGATCAACAGGGCGATTTCGGCAGACGACGCATTACGTATCGAGGTTATCTTCGAAGACACTCTGGAACTCTAGTAGGAAATTGACGCTAGCGGCCGTTGATTGGCGTCACCTCGTCCCAAGAGTAGTTGCACAGCGCATCTAGGGCTTTAACTGGGAGAGAGACTGACCCGAAGGCGCCACCTTGGATTCTTTCTGACGTGAAACTGACCTGCCTTTGAGTTCATCAATGCAGGAGCACTGGGGTGATGAAGCCCCTAGCGAGACCTGGAATCCCCATCAAACTTTGTGGCATGGATTAACCGTAAGCTTGGAACGATCTGGTAGCAAACTGCCCGTGGAGGAACACCGAATGTCCGACTGCTCCTGTGTCTTTCCCAGTGCGCGATGACATGCTGCACCGAGAGGCGGTGATGTGCTCGAGCTGTTGCGCTTGCTGCGCAATCTGTTTGGACTGCTTGCTAACACGGTGGTGTAACTGCGACACTGCAAAAGACACCTTGGCGTGATCTATTGGTCTGGATCTACTGTATTGTCGTGATTAAGGGTAGTGGATCTGTAGGACCATCCGCGAGGCCTGTATGGTAGAAGGCCACGCCAGGAACGGAATCTAAGTAGGGTCCGGTATTCACCATGAGCCCGCCGCAATAACGCGGGATGACTTGCTGTGTGTCGGGAGTCTACAGGTCGTTTTCACTGGCGGGGGGGGCTGCTGCGGTGGCGGCCAAGGGTAGACGTAGTATACAGATTCGTCAGGCAAGCTCGTAGTTCGGGGATCAGCAGAAGGTCGTGGGCAGGCTGGCGTTCTGGATCGTCAACGTGGAGCAGCAGAAGGTCAGGACGGGCGGCTCTGGATCGTAAACATGGACAGGCAGAAGGTCAGGGCAGGCGGCAAGACTCGTGGTCGATAAACGTAGGCAAGGGGTACGGTACACGGATAGACAAGACTAGGCAAGGAACGCTTTCTCCAGAGGTAAAACACACTAAGGATCCGGCGAGGGCCGGCAGGAAGAGGCCAGACCTAAATAGGAGCAGTGCCCTGGCAAATACCCAATTACCGGCGCACTGCTCCTTTAAATTTCAAACAGCCGGGCCGCGCGCGCCCTAGGGGCGGAGCCACGCGCCGGGAGACTGGAACTGACTGAGCAAGAGCGCGGCCGGGTAAGTTGACGCCGGCGGGGACTGGGATAAGAGCGGACCCCGAACCCGACGTGCGGGACGGGGCTCCGCTGGGAGCCGCAGCACGGACGCGCCTGCGACCCGAGGCAGAGGTCGCAGGGGCGTCCGTGACACCAGTTTAATGTTGTGGATGTTAATTCCAGCATCTCCAGCCCTGTTTGGGTGTAAGAATGAAGGTGTTGTTCCTCTCCCATAGACTTTAATGGTCATCGGCGATAATCTGTTATCGACTATCGGATATCGTCATGATAATTTTCGATATCGACTATCGAATCGATAACGATAGCTCATCACTAGTGAGGTACATATAAGTGCTGATATAAGACACTCAATGTGGGTCAGGTCATGTGACCAGTTGTAGCTGTCTTGGAGTGACCCAACTTTCCTTGTAGGATAGTTACTGACTCTGTTCATTAAAGGGTTATTACTATTAGGACAAGCAGTGGTGTAGCTACAGGGGTTACAGCGGTGGCAATTGTGACCGGGACCCTGAGCCAGCGGGGCCCACGAGCTCCCCTCAACACACAGTTGCGATCGCTGGGTCACACAGACCCAGAGATCGCAGCTGCAACAAGCAGCAGCAGCTGGTAGCCAGCTCTTACTGTGTATGGAGGCTGCTGTTTTCAGAGGAAGTGGGTGGTCCACCCAAAGATCGGGAGTAAATCACAGAGCACCCCACAGCCCTTTGCTCCAACCCCCAGCCGCCCCTTCCTGCTGTGTGCCACCCTCATCTCCCCAAGAAAAGTGATAAACACTCCCAAAAAAAAGCACTTTTATATTTTAAATCAACTTGCCAACCTCCCAGCTTGGGGGGCACTCCCGCAATGGGGGTTTTTCCAACCCCCCCGCTTGGGTTCTTAACCCTTTCCCAAAGCTGAGTAGCTTCAGGGGCTCTTGTAAAAGCACATCGGGGCCTCTCTTGTGCTGACTTGAAGCCACTACCCCATGGTGCGGCGATGCCCCTGTAGCTTCATGCAAAAAGCGACAGACCTGGAGCGCACTGCTGGGGGGGGCGGGCTTAGTGAAAACCCCTTTTGGACTCCACCCCTCTCTTTTGCAAGCAGTAAAACATACCATATGCTGGGAGAGGTGAGACAGGGAGGACTGTGTGTGCAGGGGAGGATGGATGTTTGTTTCAGTGTGGGTAGGGGGGAGTGTGTGTTGGGTGTGTGTTTGTGTGGGGGGTGGGTGTTGTGGGATGGTTGAGTTGTTATTGCAGTGTGTGGGGAGGGGTGGGTATTTGTGTTGCGGGAGGGGGTGTGTGTTTTCAGTGTGCGGGGGGGCAGGTTTTAATTTTTAGTTGTGTGGGGGGGGTGTGTGTATTGGGGAGCAGTGGGGGGAGGGGTGTTATGTATTACTGTGCGGGGGAGGGGGGGTGTTATTCATGTGTGGGGAGGGGTTGTGTGTTTGAAGTGCAAGGGTTTTTTGGGGTTGCCCATTTATTTTTTGCCCCCTTTCTCCTGTCTCCTGCCCCGACTTCTTGGGAGTCTCGGGGAAAGGGATAGGCCAAAGGGGGTATAAGTAGCCCTCTGCTCCCTGTCTCCTGCACTCCTGTCTTTGGCAGCAGCAGGGGACTGGATATAGACCCGGCGGGGCTGCCCCCCTTGCCCTGTCCCTTACTCCACCCCCTGCGGTTTTCTTTGGGGGGCTACGGGGGGTGGATACAGACCGCGGGGGGGGGGGGTTTCTCCCTTGTCTCCTGCCCTTTCTCCGCTTCCCCCCCCCCCCTCCGGTCTGTCTTTGGTGGGTGCAGGGGGAAGAGACAGGCCCATGGCAGACAGGCTATTATAGCCTATTCAGAAACCAGGAAAGCTGGGGGACATTCCATCCCCCAAAGGTGGCACCTAGTATTCCTATGATGGAAAGCTGGGTGTTACCTTTGGGCGATTGGTGGCACCCAGCTTTCCTGGATGCTGATAAGATCCGGGGTATATATAGAGTTTAAAATTTTTTATTTTTTAGGGTTTTCCCCCTTTGGACTAGCGGGGTTCTGGACTATGTCGGATTAAGCTTGAATCAATTTTTTTCAAATAAAATGATTAAAGAGGGCTGGTGTCAGGGAATGATTATTTAAATAAAAGTTTTTTTGTGCAATTTGTGTTTGTGGTATTTTCCATAAAATTTCAGTTTTAAATAATGAGGTTTTTTTAAAAGGGCGCCTCTTCATTTTAAACGCTTGGGGTTTGGGGTCAGCCAAGGCTGACACTAACCCCTGTCACTATTCCACAGTACCCAAACACCAGGGGGACTGGGAAAGGGTTGGGAACTGTCAGAAACGGAGCCT